>WNWK01006129.1:0-82500 GCA_009830355.1 Cherax destructor | reverse complement strand
CAATAAGTAGGTGGATCAGCAATGCAGTAAAAGTATAATACTATCCTACTCCTCAGTCCCACTTTCTCATTAAAGAAGTGTTATGGACTAACAGTGCTACCTAAGCGTAGCAACAACTTGCTTCTCACTAGTCACAGAGTAAAGCATGCAATTCTATTTGCATATGAAAAAATACCACAGTGAAAATAGGAAATAAAACCTGAGCACTTTTATGTGCTTACACACACATTTTCAGAGGAATACAAGAAGAGGAAAGAGAAGCACATTTACATGTTTAGCCCTGAGGTGACACCTCACTCAGAGAAGGTGACAACACCTCACACAAACAGGTACCATATGCCTACACAACTTCAAAACTCTGAAACTAGTCCCAATTTTTTTCTTCATTTACATCTAATAGTTGTGTTGATTTTATACAATTATTTTCCTTGTCGATCTTGCTTTCTACACGTATTAAACTACATTTTATTTATTTATGACAAAATTTATATTGCTCTTATGTGCTAACTTTGCTATGTTGTTTAAGTGAGATAATTACAATTTCTTACTTGAAAGCACTGAGCACATAGGCTCATACAAGGTGAAATGCCACACGTCCGACATCGATATGCCACAAAGTTTGCTGTCCAGACCAGACCACAAGTTGTCGCATTGTCATACCGTCGAACTGAAAAAAATAAAAATAAATAGAAAAGGAAAATGATTTCTTGTACTATATTACAAATATGAAAATTATTACAGAGTACATCAATACCTAGCACGATATATTTTTTAACTCAACGGCAGTCTCCCACAAGGAAGGGTAGCCCAAAGAAAAAAACTATCACCATCATTTTTTCACTCATTGACTTTCCATAAGTGTGCTAACATTACAGTAAGTTTACCCTCTAACTGTAACACACCTTCAAAATTCAGCCGCTGTCATTGCATGTGTATAAATAAATGTGTGCGCATGCATGTCTGTGTCTCTCTCTCTCTCTCTCTCTCTCTCTCTGTGTCTCTCTCTCTCTCTCTCTCTCTCTCTCTCTCTCTCTCTCTCTCTCTCTCTCTCTCTCTCTCACGCACACGCACACACTCGGGGCCAGGAGCTGTGACTCGACCCCTGCAACCACAACTAGGTGAGTACACACACACACACACACTCCCCCCCCCCCACACACACACACACTCTAAATAAATAAAACATCTTTACATTTTTATTACCATATGACAGAGGATGTAGGAAACCTAGCTGCAATAATAAGACTTGATGGGGAGTTACAGAACTATTTTTTTTTTTTTTTTTTAGTTTAACATCCTTCCATCTCTAAATTAATTTTGGAATTCTGGGTTATCCTATGTTTCTTATACTGTGACTTCATAATGACCTTGATCTTCAACTTGAATGACAAATATGAAGAAATTAGCAATGGCTGGAACCTTTTCTCTTCTCTTGGAGTTCCCTTTCTCTATCCTAATAACAAGACGAAGGATCAAGCCTCAGCCACTTCTTATGCTGAATGACCCATACAAGTTTTGCACTTCCCATAAATAATAAAATATAATAGTACAGTACCAAATAACATAAGCCATGGCAAACATTAAGTACAGCAATGTACTGTAGTACCTGTACGTTTTTTGGATCACAAGGGTGTATAAGGAACTAAAGATTCAAAGTGGTTTTTAAAAATAAAAAATTATGCCAGAAAACATGGTAATCTGGAGAGGTTAACACACATTAAAAGAGTCTCACAACAAAGAAAGAAATGAAGAAAATATTAATTAAAGACCTAGACACAACAAATTCCATGGTACCTGACAACATATTTCCTGGGAGCTGAGGAAAGCAGTAGAACCAGTGTAAGAACAGAGCATTATTATTATAATCAAGGGGGAGCGCTAAACCCGTAGGATTATGCAGCGCCTGTGGGGGGATGTGGAAGGTATTCAGGCTTAATTCAGGGAACCGGAGCACAGATCAAATTCCCTAGATCAAGAGCCCCTCACCAACATCAAGGAACCTTCCTTGAGGGGAAGAACAGAGCAAAGATCTTCGACAAGTCACTAGCGTGACAACTAATGGACAGCTGGAACCTGGCTACTGTAATCCTTGTATTTAATTAAGATGAGGAATAAACAGGAGCAGACTGACAGGCTGGTTGATATCAATAACAAGCATCCTATCAAGAGTATTAGAGAATACTGTTAGAAGGGTATTGCAGCAGCAGGAGGGTACTGCAGCAGCAGCAGCAGGATGATACTGCAGCAGCAGCAGGATGATACTGCAGCAGCAGCAGGATGATACTGCAGCAGCAGCAGGAGGATACTGCAGCAGCAGCAGGAGGATACTGCAGCAGCAGCAGGAGGATACTGCAGCAGCAGCAGGAGGATACTGCAGCAGCAGCAGGATAATACTGCAGCAGCAGGAGGATACTGCAGCAGCAGCTGCAGAGGAAAAGCCTCGTCAAGACAATCAAGATGAGATCCAGAGCTAGGAGTTCCTGTCTTACAAATCTATCTGCTATCAATTCAAGGAACAGAAGGCCGCTAACAGCAACGGCCTGATTGACCAGGCAAGCACCAGACAAGCCTGGACTGGGGCCGGGCTCCGGGAGTAGAAAACTCTTGAAACTTATCAAAGATATGTCAAAGCTATAAGCTATACAGTATCAGAAATCAATTCGAAATAATTTCACGAGTCGAAGTTGCCACAGAAAAAGAATGTGGTTGGAATAAAAAAAAACTGCAAGGCAATTAGTGTCATAGAAAACGAAAGTGTCACGTTAGTATATAAAAAAACTGGAAGGTAATTGCTGCCACAGAAAATGGAAGTCTGGTTGCCATAAGAAAACTGAAGACTGTTAAAATAAAAGTCTCCGTAAAAACTGGAAAGTTGTATTTGCCATATGAGTGGGAAAGCGGTGTTTCGTATTTAAAAAAAAAAAGAGATGTAACTGCCACATAAACCGGAAGGCTGTGGTTGGCGTGGTTGCCACCGTTGTACACTCCTGGGCGGGCCCAGGGCCACAGTGTGCGCCCCCCGGGCGGGCCCAGGGGAACAAGTGAATAGCGACCGTGACCTTTACCCAGCTGGAGGGAAAATAAGCAGCAGTTAGCAGCAATAATGGCATGAGCAAGCAGCCACTTAGCCAAACACTACTCGAGAATGAATCACCCCATAACAACCACGCTTCACCGTCAACCATCATACATTATTGACTCCAGGCTGAGGGACTGATTACCTCAAACCCCCTTATCTTCCACATTTCTCTGCACTGGACTGAAGAAGCCACTGCATGGCGAAACGTTTCCAGAATATAGATACCCAAATGTTGCACAGGTGTTTCATTTATTTGTTTTACTAAACATGGTTTACCTTACCGTGGGTACGGGAGTAAATTCTTGGGTAGCTTTGGGGAGTGGTGGTTTTGTTAAGAACTTGCCTTGTATGGGCCAGTAGGCCTTCTGCAGTGTTCCTCCATTCTTATGTTATGTTCTTCTTTCAAGTGTAAATATTCTCCACAACCGAGACGCTAATTAGCAGTTTTGTGCATATATAAAGAGCAATTGAGCTCCATGACCGTAGCTATGGATCTGTGCAAACCAAACCCGAGGGATCGACCACTTCAAACTTACTTTATTGGTAAAATTATAGACAACATGTTAGATAAATGGATACATGTGCAAATAATGCGACATTTTATAGTGGTAACGTTTCGCTCTCCAGGAACTTAGTTTTGAGGGACCAACCACCTCAAAACTATGTCTTCCAGGGTGATGGACTGATTACATCGTATGGGCCAGTAGGCCTTCTGCAGTGTTCCTCCATTCTTATGTTCTTATGTTATGTTAGATTACCTAGGATAACCCAAGAAAGTCAAAGTGACTTATTTCCACTGGGATCTTTGCCTCTATATTCGACTGAAGAAGCCTACTGTGTAGGTGAAACGTTTCGGAATAAAGGGACTGATTACCTCATCTTTTGTTTAGAATTCTACATTCTTCGCAGTATGTCCTTGTATTGATAAAGCCTGGACACGTGTCTAATTCTTCATGGGCCAGTAGACCTGCTGAAGTGCTCCTTTGTTCTTGTGTTATATTGAGAAAGTAAACTAATAAGCGAGGTCCACCGAGTAGGCTGGCGGTAACTATATTTATTTATATTTAGGGGAAGACCCTAAACCCTTAGCCCTGATAAATGGGAGGTAATCAAATTCGATCCAAGGGGAAAATAGGTCCAATTCCTTGAATCAACAGTTTGTCTGATGTTAAGGAATATTTTTATTATTTTTTTATTAACACATCGGCCGATTCCCACCAAGGCAGGGTGGCCCGAAAAAGAAAAACTTTCATCATCATTCACTCCATCACTGTCTTGCCAGAGGGGTGCTTTACACTACAGTTATAAAACTGCAACATTAACACCCCTCCTTCAGAGTGCAGACACTGTACTTCCCATCTCCAGGACTCAAGTCCGGCCTGCTGGTTTCCCTGAATCCCTTCATAAATGTTACTTTGCTCACTCTCCAACAGCACATCAAGTATTAAAAACCATTTGTCTCCATTCACTCCTATCAAATACGCTCACACATGCTTGCTGGAAGTCCAAGCCCCTCGCACACAAAACCTCCTTTACCCCCTCCCTCCAACCTTTCCTAGGCCGACCCCTACCCCGCCTTTCCTCCACTACAGATTTATACACTCTCGAAGTCATTTGTCTCGTTCCATTCTCTCTACATGTCCGAACCACCTCAACAACCCCTCCTCAGCTCTCTGGATAATAGTTTTGGTAATCCCGTACCTCCTCCTAATTTCCAAACTCCGAATTCTCTGCATTATATTCATATATATCGAATATATCGTCGGTAATTCTACCAATATTAATAGTTTTTCTGATCTTGAGCGCCGCGTATATCCGGGTCCTGTATGTTGCTTCTTATATTCTTAGACTGCTGAGTCGGGTATCAGGTTTACATGAAGAATAAAAAGACAATACCGTGACTGGAACAATACACAGATAACTCACACATGGGAGAAAGAAACTTGTGGCGACGTTTCGGTCCGACTTGGACCATTAACTAATCACACTACTTCATGTAAATGAATGGTTCAGAGAACCGACAAGTTGATAAATTAGACACATATGCATGTGCCACATAGTGGCGAAACGTTTCCGCAATAAAGATACCCAAGTGTTGCATATGTGTCTAATTTATCAACTTGTCGGTTCTCTGAACCATTCATTTACATCCTGTCTGACACAGCAACATCTTGGTATCTTAATACAGGGAATTATTCACTTGCCCAACCCTTGGGTACGACCTACTTCCACAATGGACAAATGTCGGTATTGTATACCACTCTTGTACAAATGTGACACCACCTACGACTTCTGCACCTCTCCTGCCTACGGTATATAAGCTGCTTCCTAGCACATATGCTGTATTCTGTTCAAGATTGATGGACTGACAACATCGACTCAAGGTTGAGGGACTGACCACCTCAAACTCCTCCTGTTCTTCCCGATTCTCCTTTGTATGGACTGATGAAGCCACTGTGTGGCGAAACGTTTCCTCAATAAAGATACCCAAGTGTTGCATATGTGTCTAATTTACATACTACTTCATGGGCCAAGTCGGAGCGAAACGTCGTTAGAGTTTCTGTCTCCTATGTGAGGGTAATGTGTGTAATGTTGTTTACATTCTTGAGCACTGAGTCAAATATCCGGATTCCGTTTTTACGGAATATTTATGATATTCAATGTAGACGAGATATACACGTACAATCAGCAGAACATCTGCAGCCAATGAGTTGCCTTCAGTAATTTCAACAGAGTCATCCCTGGAATCGATGTGTTCAGTCCACCAATCTTGAGAAAAGAACTTTTCTCAATAAAGTGGTAAGGAGGGACTTAACGGAGACTTCAACGAGCCTGAGTAGCGAGCGACTCAGCTTAACGACGGGGCGTTCACAGGGAATATTTTGCCAAGAGCTTGGTGACATGCCTGTGACCGGTTTTGAGGGTTCCTCAACTTCCTTGCTGGTTGCCTGGTCAACCAGGTAGTTGATGCCAGGAGCTCGCACGATTAGAGCCATCACAGCCTTTGAATAGTCAAATATTAAAAAAAAATCAAATTATATGATAGCAATAAGTGAAATAAAAATGTTAAGAGTAGCTCTCAGCATGATACAGCGGAATAATGTTATTACAAGCGATCAAAATAGATGACAAGGTGGGGTGGGTGTGCTAGTAAAGACCACTAACATATACCCAGCTACTAACACTGGTCTGAGACCAGCAATAGGTAGTCACTAAGTAGGTCATTCCGCTAAGGAACTGAGCAACTTCTATCAAGACTAAGAGACTCAGTGCATCAATCAACTGTCTCCAGTATTTTAGTCACCCCTGTAATCCACTGAAGCAGCCTGCTGTTCAGGCGACATGTTTCAACAATATACGATAGTGTTGCGTATGTCTTATTCACCTGCTTGACGATACTGTATGCCCTTAATATAATAATTAATAACTCAAGTTAAAGACACAAGTTATTCTCGCCTCTTACTGTTGATTTACCTGTGAAGGAACACGAGACGAGTCGGGGATTTTCCCTGGCCACCAGCATAAAAGTCTGAAGAACGTACGCAGGAAATACTCGTCACTAGTTTAAACAAAGACAGGTGCTTACTAGTCACTGGTGATGTAGGGCAACACGCTCATTGTATCATGCTAAACATGCTCATTTGTCTCGCTGTATCATGCTAAACATGGTCACTCGTGTCACTATCATACTCAATCCCCACTTCCCCAACACACACACACACACACACACACACACACACACACACACACACACACACACACACACACACACACACACACACACACACACACACACACACAGGAGCCAGGAGCTATGAATCGACCGCTGCAACCACAACTAGGTGAGTACACACACACACACACACACACACACACACACACACACACACACACACAGCAAAAACTACCATCCAAAATCTAAATCAATGCGACTAACAAACACAGGACAGCAACTGCCCAGAGTGGCACTACCGTCCTGTCATAAGAGTGTGAAACGGAAGCTTATTAAACGTTATGCACTCTGGCAGCCCCACTGATGCTCTTTTCTTACTGCCTCATAAACATGACAAATTACATGAAAATCTCACAAACTGTTACTTTCAATATACACTTTACTTTCCTGGGTGTCTCATAACTCATTTTTTCCTTTCCAAATTATGAGGTCAGGTGTGAGGAGCCGCGGGGGGCAATGACCCCCGTAATTATCAGTGTACGTAAGAGGTAAAACACGCACACAGGCTCTAGGACACGGATTCTCAACTTTCCTCTATCATTGACCCTCGGCTTGATATATTGCTACATTTACCACCTTACTTCCATACACAAATTTATCGCCATCATAAAGGGACAGAAAAACAAGGTCAGAAAAAAATAAATTATTCAATTATCAGGTACATCAAATAGTTACCTCAAGAGGGGTAAATTTACCCCTGGTTGAGAATCACCGCAGCCTTACCTTTATTTTTGATGAGTTCCGAGAGTTATTCTACTCCCGGAGCCCGGCCATGGGCCAGGTTCGTTTGGTGTTTGCCTGGTTAACCAGGGTGTTGCTCTTGGTGGCCCGCTGCCCCACATATCCATCACAGTCTGGGTGATCTGGCACCTGGTGACCCTTATTACCGTCACAGCATCAACCCACCACCAGCCACTTCAAGGCTGAGTATCTTGAAGAACTCTTCATTAAAAAGAAGTGGAACTGGCTTCCCCTTCATTGGAACAAACCTGATTATCTGACATTCCACAGGAGGTGTTTGACCTCTACAGGTTCAGTATTTACTACTACTACTACTAATAGTAATAATAATAGTAATAATGGTACAGTAGAGCTTATAAGTGGTAGCAGGTAGGAAGCAGTCGCTCAGGTGTAGTACTGCTACGACCACCTCCAACTGTTGTTACTGCTACTGCGGCTACTACTTACTACTGTTGTTGCTGCTGCTACTGTTTTTTCTGTTGCTGCTGCTACTACAGCAGCTGGTCGCCCGCCCACCAGCTGTCCACTCTCCACCTCTCATAAACAACATTTGCACCGTTAATCATGAGTGACCACCAGCAATCAGAAGAATCAACTGTTACATCTCCGAGTGGTTCGGTCAATCCATCAACCAGGACGCACGGTCCTGGACCAGCCCGCGGAGGCCACGACTCCCGAACCATCAACTACAAAGGTTAACAGGTGATATGACATTTATGAGGAAGAGAATTGAACCTTAAGAACCAAGCAATTCCTGGGGGAAATGAAAGCAATCAGGTTGGATCCGGTTGGTTGATTGGTTGTGTGAGTAACTGGTTGATTGATTAAAGTCATTAAGGCTGCATGTTAGTTATGCAACTCTCGGTGTATATACAAATAAGAGACAGATGTGTGACTGTATCAAGGAAGATTACCTTTGTTTGTAGCTGCAGTTGTGGTGGCGAACATCTGTTCACCAGCATCATGAACACCCTTGAAGAGAACAAAAACACCCTTGAAGAGAACAAGAACACCCTTGAAGAGAACAAGAACCCCCTTGAAGAGAACAAGAACACCCTTGAAGAGAACAAGAACCCCCTTGAAGAGAACAAGAAGCCCCTTGAAGAGAACAAGAACCCCCTTGAAGATAACAAGAACACCCTTGAAGAGAACAAGAAGCCCCTTGAAGAGAACAAGAAGCCCCTTGAAGAGAACAAGAAGCCCCTTGAAGATAACAAGAAGCCCCTTGAAGAGAACAAGAAGCCTCTTGAAGAGAACAAGAAGCCCCTTGAAGAGAACAAGAAGCTCCTTGAAGAGAACAAGAAGCCCCTTGAATAGAACAAGAAGCCCCTTGAAGAGAACAAGAAGCCCCTTGAAGAGAACAAGAAGCCCCTTGAAGAGAACAAGCCCCCTTGAAGAGAACAAGAAGCCCCTTGAAGAGAACAAGCCCCCTTGAAGAGAACAAGAAGCACTCTTGAGAACAAGAAGTCCCTTGAAGAGAACAAGAAACCCCTTGAAGAGAACAAGAAGCCCCTTGAAGAGAACAAGAAACCCCTTGAAGAGAACAAGCCCCCTTGAAGAGAACAAGAAGCACCTTGAGAACAAGAAGTCCCTTGAAGAGAACAAGAAACCCCTTGAAGAGAACAAGAAGCCCCTTGAAGAGAACAAGAAGCCCCTTGAAGAGAACAAGAAGCCCCTTGAAGAGAACAAGAAGCCCCTTTAGAACAAGAAGCCCCACTGAAGAGAACAAGAAGCCCCTTGAAGAGAACAAGAACCCCTTTGAAGATAATAAGAATCCCCTTGAAGAGAACAAGAAGCCCCTTGAAGAGAACAAGAAACCCCTTGAAGAGAACAAGAAGCCCCTTGAAGAGAACAAGCCCCCCCCTTGAAGAGAACAAGAAGCACCTTGAGAACAAGAAGTCCCTTGAAGAGAACAAGAAACCCCTTGAAGAGAACAAGAAGCCCCTTGAAGAGAACAAGAAGCCCCTTGAAGAGAACAAGAAGCCCTTGAAGAGAACAAGAAGCCCCTTTAGAACAAGAAGCCCCACTGAAGAGAACAAGAAGCCCCTTGAAGAGAACAAGAACCCCTTTGAAGATAATAAGAATCCCCTTGAAGAGAACAAGAAGCCCCTTGAAGAGAACAAGAAGCCCCTTGAAGAGAACAAGAAGCCCCTTTAGAACAAGAAGCCCCACTGAAGAGAACAAGAAGCCCCTTGAAGAGAACAACACCCTTGAAGAGAACAAGAAGCCCCTTGAAGAGAACAAGAAGCCCCTTGAAAAGAACAAGAAGCCCCTTGAGAACAAGAAGCCCCTTGAAGAGAACAAGAAACCCCTTGAAGAGAACAAGAAGCCCTTTGAAGAGATCAAGAAGCCCCTTGAAGAGAACAAGAAGCCCCATTGAAGAGAACAAGAATCCCATTGAAGATAATAAGAAGCCCCTTGAAGAGAACAAGAACCCCTTGAAGAGAACAAGAACCCCCTTGAAGATAATAAGAACCCCTTGAAGAGAACAAGAACATCCTTGAAGAGAACAAGAAGCCCCTTGAAGAGAACAAGAAGCCCCTTGAAGAGAACAAGAAGCCCCTTGAAGAGAACAAGAAGTCCCTTGAAGAGAACAAGAAGCCCCATGAAGAGAACAAGAAGCCCCTTGAAGAGAACAAGAAGCCCCTTGAAGAGAACAAGAAGCCCCTTGAAGAGAACAAGAAGCCCCTTGAAGAGAACAAGAAGCCCCTTGAAGAGAACAAGAAGTCCCTTGAAGAGAACAAGAAGCCCCTTGAGAACAAGAAGCCCCTTGAAGAGAACAAGAAGCCCCTTGAAGAGACCAAGAAGCCCCTTGAAGAGAACAAGAAGCCCCTTGAAGAGAACAAGAAGTCCCTTGAAGAGAACAAGAACCCCCTTGAAGATAACAAGAAGCCCCTTGAAGAGAACAAGAAGCCCCTTGAAGAGAACAAGAAGCCCCTTGAAGAGAACAAGAAGTCCCTTGAAGAGAACAAGAAGCCCCATGAAGAGAACAAGAAGCCCCTTAAAGAGAACAAGAACCCCCTTAAAGAGAACAAGAACCCCCTTGAAGAGAACAAGAACCCCATCGAGAGAACAAGAACCCCCTTGAAGAGAACAAGAACACCCCTTAGAACAAAAAGTCCCTCCCCTTGAAGAAAGTGGTAGGTAGTATAAGTGGTAGGTAATGTTATTTGTGTAATTCGTACTCACTGAGCCAGAGGTCAGGCGTATTCCAGGTGCACAATGTTCAGCAATAACTACGGTGGTGACGGTGGTCGTGAGTGGCGGTAGGTACTGGTGGTCGTCGTGAGTGGTAGTGGTGGTGTCAGTGGATGTAGTGGTGGTGGTGTTAGTGGATGTAGTGGTAGTGGTGGTGGTAGAGAGGTCCCTACCACCAGCTGCTGCCTGTTCCAGCGCTAGTTATTTAACTTCTTGAGAGCTCCGGGGACAATCATCCCCAAACCCTGGTCTTAAGATCAGGTCTTTTGATTGACGGTCTGGTCAGTGAAGTTACTGGTGCTCCTTACATGCAAGTCATCATGAGCTCTACAACCTGGCTGATCAGTACCTGACTGGAAGAGTATGCCATGTTCCTTCTTGAAGACACACACAGACACGTCACTCAATGGAATATGACAGGGAAACATTTCCACTATGTAACGATCATACAGAATATAATACAGCAGCACACTTCTGCTGTATCCAGTTTTCATTAAAAAAATTCATAGCGTACCGATAAATCCCCTTTAATTGGGAAAGCTTTAAATTCCTTACTAAAATTCCTGTTTCTCATATTGTGTAACATCTGGTGTAGCAACACTTTCTCGTCTGACTCTCAGAGAGTGAAGGGTAAATAACTTTAGGGACTATGAAACGAGGTGTTTGAATTTATGTAGACCCGTAAAGTTGTGTGGACGCTGACCTCGTGAGTATTCTCTAGTCTCAGAGAAGTTAAGTGTACAGTGATATTCCAGTCTAGAGATGTGCCTAAGAGTATAGCATTATAAGCTTGACCTTGTTTTAAAAGTTCTCGTTATCTAGGTTATCAACTTCCGCACATCCCTAGGTTCACACAAGTTACTCCCACAATGTTGTTTCTAGGTTCACACAAGTTACTCCCACAATGTTCTTTCTAGGTTCACACAAGTTACTACCACAATGTTCCTTCTAGGTTCACACAAGTTACTACCACAATGTTCCTTCTAGGTTCACACAAGTTACTACCACAATGTTCCTTCTAGGTTCACACAAGTTACTCCCACAATGTTCCTTCTAGGTTCTTGTGTTTAAATATCAATGGTATACAATAACGACAAGATGAATTAGACACACGCAACGTCTGGGTATCTTTACTTTGTAGACGTTTCGCCCTCCAGTAACTTTATCAATACAATACAAGGACACAGTCTTCATATTATGTCCTTGTATTGATAAAACCAGTGGAGGGCGAAACGTCTACAAAGCAAAACATACCCAGTTGCTGCACGTCTCTAATTCGCCCTTGTGTTTTTTCAAGCGGGTTCAGGCAGCTGCGTATTTACTTCTAGTTTACATTTGTAAACTCTTTTCTTAGCAGTGTCCTTGATAACGAATAAGACTGGTTTAAAGAGACACGTCAACAAACACTAGGACATATTTATTAGAACAAATTTCGGTCCTGGGGCCTTGATTACTTCTAACAGGTGTTAAAAGTGATCAAGTTCCCAGGACCGAAGTGTTTTACAATAAATATGTCCTAGTGTTTGTTGGCGAGTACAGTCACACACAGTCCTCGTTTCTGTCATAGCCATAGGCAGTTCTTTTCACTCACTGACATTCTCGTTCTCTCTGCTAATTAACATCTTCAGTGGCTTGTAATGTTTTTTAAGACCTAGTAGAGAAGACTTCACATGGATACTACCAGCAGGAGACTTCAACAGGTAAGGAATGATGATCTGCGATGCACCAAACAGTTTGACTTAAGGAGACACGTAAGTTTCCCCGTCTTCTAACATGATGTTCATTTTTCCACTATAATCTACCTCCTCCATAATTACTATCGGAGAAGGTAGATTGTAGAGGAAAACTGAACGTGTTATTAGAAGACAGGGGAACTTACGTGCCTCCTTAATATTATGACTTTACTGCCAACACATATGTAAAAACAATTTGTAAATATAACCATTTTTACTCCTGTCAATCACTTTAGGGATTAAGTCTTTTATGTTGTCAAGTTACTGCTGATTTCAGGGATCAGAGGCCCAGTCCCAGACCAAGCCTCCCAGTGGCTGGCATGATCAACTAGGATACTGGTGCTAACTACACGCAGTCCAACGTATGCACTCCAGCCCAGCTGATCATGAACTGATTTGAGAAACTTATTCAGTTCTCTTTTAGTGTGCTTATATCACCCTTACTTTTAACTGAAGGGAATGATTCATGTGTAGATTTTAAACCAGTCCCTCCAAAATATTCCTAGTGTAAATTATGATGACTTCTCGCTTACGTTACAAGGAATACAATTCAAGGCACCTCAAGGGCTTCCAATCCTAGGGAGGGGGTGGTAGTATGCCTTTCAGCTGGGGCTTTGAAATGAGCTAAGGAAGGATAACATCTCTTAGCTTGTAATACTGATTTGTGTAAAATAATATTTAGCTTACTGACTGAATTTGTACGTGCATTAAAGGTTGTGTGTGCATTGTCTCCAGATGTACAATTTCGTCTGTCTTGCAAGGACTATAAGAGTACAGCAATATTCTAGACTAGAGAAAAAAGGTGACAAAGAATTATGTCAATGGCTTGGTATCTCTTGTTTTGAAGGCTTTAGTTATTCAGTCTATTATTTTGCTTGTGGTTCTGACAGTAACATTGTTGTGAGATGAAATGCGAGATTTTATGACATATCACTCTAAGTTCCTCACATTAATCTTCCGCTCTGTCGAGTGATTTGATTTTGTTTTATACTTCGTTTCCCCAATTTTTCCATTACTGGAAATTTTCCTCATTGAACATCACATTGTCTTCTGTGGCGCACTTTAAGACTTAGTTGATATTAGCTTAAGAGATTTTGTTTTCAATTGATGTCACATGTTCTACACATGATATGAAAATGGAGTTTCTTCCTGGGTAGTTATTATCTACCAACCAGGTGTGTATGTGTCGTCATAGTATCAATAATGAACCCAGTTTAGTCTGGCTCATACGCACGTACACTAGTGTTCATTGCTCTGAGGGAAGAGGCCATCTGATGCAATACCTCTGGCACCACCTCCACGCTACATCAAATGTTCCACACTGTTAGAATTATACGAAATGACTAGGCCCAGTAAAACCTCAAATTATTTCAAGAAGACCTATGTCAGGTCCTAGCATTTTTTTACACAATTTAATTCTACATCAGCTCATTTTAAAGACTGACCTTATTTAAGATACACAGTCGATTAATGGCCAGGTATTCATTTTCTGCTATATGATGACGGGCAGCAGGTGTAAGGAGACTTGATTTGCATAAAATAGTGGAACAGAACTTTTACAAATCGTATCAAAATAGTTTAACTACTAGTTTATTAGGTACACTGTCGGATTATATTCCCTGGAACACAGGCGCGAGAGAACTAATTTATTGCCGACACCGTCTTGTCATACAAGACGCTCGACAGACAGTGAAAGGCAGGGATGCAATGAGACAACACAATAAGTGTAAAGCATTTAAAACACTTCAACACTCTACTACCTTCATTCATAAAGGAGCATTACCATCACACCCTTGGCTGCCTACGAGAGGGAAATTAAGTTGATCCTTGACCAAGTCCCTGATCAACCGGGATGTGATTCTTATATTGAAGAGAGTGTTGTTAGCATAAATAGGCTGAGTGATGAGGCCAGCATCCAGTAGGTCTGGACGCCAAGCAATCAAAAAACAGGCAGATTAAACAAGATGTACAAAAGAGCGAACATACGAAATGAATCAAATTCTAGCCACCATGTTTGTGTATATGATAGTCAGGAGTAGACAATGTGTGCAGTGAGGACAGGTCCATGACTCACTGTGTGGGAGCCACCACTGTGCTGCCACTGCCACCACCACTGTCACCACCAGACACCTGCCACTACCACCACTACTACCACCACTATAGCAGCAGAGGCAGGTGGCCAAGCACTATCCTACCATACAATAAGGTAAACATTAGAATCACACTGCTACCACAAGCACATTATCAAGCAACAGCTGGACTAACACTGTCAACACGCGGGTCAAAGATCATCTCATCCCCCCCCCCCCTTTTAACCCCATCCCAAACTTTCCACTCTTCAGGTACATAACTCCCTCAAAAACTATGAAATACGTTAAAATTATACATAACAAATTAACTCTGTTAGCAAGGTTCACCCTCCAGGTACAAGTTAATCAAGTGTGTTAATTTTAGCAAAAAAATTATATAACTTTAAACACGATATAATATATATATATATATTATATATATATAAAATTATATATATATATATATATATATAATATATACATATATATATATATATATATATATATATATATATATATAATATATATATATATATATATATATATATATATATATATATATATATATATATATATATATATATATATATATATATAATATATATATATATATATATATATATATATATATATATATATATATACATATATATATATATATACATATATATATATATATATATATATATATATATATATATATATAATATATATATATATATATATATATACATATATATATATATATATATATATATATATATATATATATATATATATATATATATATATATATATAAGATCACAGTAAACAGGTAATATCACAATATGCAGAACAGCCACTGTGAAAAAAAATTGGGAAATTCCAAGCGCTTTCGTGACTTCTCACATTATCAAGGAACTATAAAAATAAAAGGCTAACAGGAAGGCATATAAGGACTAAATAAATAAATAAATAAATAAATATATATATATATATATATATATATATATATATATATATATATATATATATATATATATATATATACATACATACATATACAAGGTCAGTTGTGATCGTTTAAGAGTGACAAAGGAAGATATACAACATACAAAGCATAATATTGCATATAATCTGCCTCACTAATTATGTGTAAACTTACCCAGTGAGACCGTGGATTTCACATTGTGTTTATTATTGTTGATGGTGTCATGGTTATAAGGTCACAGAGCAGCACACCTTAACAAGTCACGACCAACACACATTTACAAATCACGTCACTTGGCCCCCCTCCCCCCCTCGTAATGTAGCTCAGTCGTTCACTTCTCATGTGGAAAAACACTTATGTACAGTTTGAGACATTTATTAGAGAAAACGTTTCGCCACTATAGGGCTGAAGAAGCCACTAGCGGCGAAACGTTTCCTCTTATAAATAACCTGAACTGTACCTGGAGTTTACCTGGAGAGAGTTCCAGGGGTCAAAGCCCCTGCGGCCCGGTCTGTGACCAGGCCTCATGTTGGATCAGAGCCTGATCAACCAGGCTGTTACTGCTGGCCGCACGCAGTCCAACGTACGAACCACAGCCTGGCTGGTCAGGTACAGACTTTAGGTGCCTGTCCAGTGCCTGCTTGAAGATAGCCAGGGGTTTGTTGGTGATCCCCCTGATGTATGTTGGGAGGCAGTTGAACAGTCTTGGGCCCCTGACACTTATTGTGTTGTCCCTCAACGTGCTAGTGGCACCCCTGCTCTTCATTGGGGGGATGTTACATCGCCTGCCGAGTCTTTTGCTTTCGTAGGGAGTGATTCTCGTGTGCAAGTTTGGTACTAATCCCTTTAGGATTTTCCACGTGTATATAATATTGTATCTCTCCCGCCTGCGTTCTAGAGAGTACAGGTTTAGGAACTTCAAGCGTTCCCAGTAATTGAGGTGGTTTATCGCACTTATGCGTGCCGTGAAGGTTCTCTGCACATTTTCAAGGTCAGCAATTTCACCCGCCTTGAAAGGTGCAGTTAGTGTGCAGCAATATTCCAGCCTAGATAGAACAAGCGATCTGTAAAGTGTCAACATGGGCTTGACATCCCTGGTTTTAAAGGTTCTAATTATCCATCCTGTAATTTTTCTGGCAGATGCGATTGCTACAGTGTTATGGTCCTTGAAGGTGAGATCCTCTGTCATGATCACTCCCAGGTCTTTGACATTATTTTTTCGCTCTATTGTGTGGTTGGAATTTGTTTTATACTCCGATGAGATTTTAATTTCCTCACGTTTTCCATATCGGAGTAATTTAAATTTCTCATCATTGAACTTCATATTGTTTTCTGCAGCCCATTTAAAGATTTGGTTTATGTCTGCTTGGAGTCTTGCAGTGTCTTCAACGGTGGACACTGTCATGCAGATTCGGGTGTCATCTGCAAAGGAAGACACAGCACTGTGGCTTATATCCCTGTCTATGTCCGATATGAGGATGAGGAACAGGATGGGAGCAAGTACTGTGCCTTGTGGAACAGAGCTTTTCACAGTAGCTGCCTCAGACTTTACTCTGTTGACTACTACTCTTTGTGTTCTACTTGTTAGGAAATTATAGATCCATCTACCAACTTTTCCTGTTATTCATTTATCACGCATTTTGTGTGCTATTACACCATGGTCACACTTGTCAAAGGCTTTTGCAAAGCCTGTGTATATAACATATGCATTCTGTTTGTCTTCTAGAGCATCCAGGACCTTGTCGTAGTGGTCCAGTAGTTGGGACAGACAGAAGCGACCTGCTCTAAACCCATGCTGCCCTGGGTTGTGTAATTGATGGTTATCTAGATGAGTGGCGATCTTGCTTCTTAGAACCCTTTCAAATATTTTTATGATATGGGACGTTAGTGCTATTGGTCTGTAGTTCTTTGCTATTGCTTTACTGCCGCCTTTGTGGAGTGGGGCTATGTCTGTTGTTTTTAGTAACTGCGGGATGACCCCAGTGTCCATGCTCCCTCTCCAGAGGATGTTAAAAGCACGTGATAGGGGCTTCTTGCAGTTCTTGATGAACACTGAGTTCCATGGGTCGGGGCCTGGAGCGGAGTGCATGGGCATATCATTTATCGCCTTTTCGAAGTCATGTGGCGTCAGGGTAATGTCAGATAGGCTTGCGTCTACCAGTTTCTGTGGTACTCTCATAAAAAAATCATTTAGGTCTTCAACTTTCAGTCTGGTTAGCGGCTCGCTAAAAACTGAGTCATACTGGGACTTTAGTAGCTCACTCATTTCCTTGCTGTCATCTGTGTAGGACCCATCCCGTTTAAGTAGGGGCCCAATACTGGATGTTGTTCTCGACTTTGTTTTGGCATAAGAAAAGAAATACTTTGGGTTTCTTTCAATTTCATTTATGGCATTTAGTTCTTCCCGCGTTTCTTGATTCCTGTAAGATTCCTTTAGTTTTAATTCGATGTTTGCTATTTCTCTGACCAGTGTCTCCCTACGTATTTCAGATATATTGGCCTCTTGTAGCCGCTCTGTTATTCTTTGCCTTCGCCTGTATAGGGAGCGCCTCTCTCTTTCTAGTTTACATCTCCTCCTTTTCCTTAAGGAAATTTGCCTTGAGCAAACCTCAAGTGCCACAGAGTTAATTTGTTCTAGACATAGGTTAGGATCCGTGATGCTTAGGCTATCTTCCCAGTTTATATCATTTAGGATTTGGTTTACTTGGTCCCACCTTATGTTTTTGTTATTGAAGTTGAATTTGGAGAAGGCTCCCTCGCGACTGATCACATTTTGTTGATCTGGGACTCCCCGCATGCATGTCTGGACCTCTATTATGTTGTGATCCGAGTATATCGTTTTTGATATGATGACATTTCGTATCAGATCATCATTGTTGGTGAAGATGAGGTCCAGCGTATTCTCTAATCTTGTGGGCTCTACTATTTGCTGGTTTAAGGTGAATTTGGTGCAGAGATTTAAAAGTTCATGTGTGTGCGAGTTTTCATCTGAGCTGCCCCCTGGTGTTATCTCTGCTACCACATTATTTGCAATATTCCTCCTATTTAGGTGCCTTAGGTTGAAGTCCCCCCAGGAGCAAGATGTTGGGGGCAGGAGCTATAAGTGTCTTTTTCACATCTTCTCGGTATCTACCTGGAGGGTATTCAGGGGATCAACGCCCCCGCGGCCCGGTCCATGACCAGGCCTCCTGGTGGATCAGGGCCTGATCAATCAGGCTGTTACTGCTGGCCGCACATAGTCCAACGTACGCACCACAGCCCGGCTGATCCGGCAATGACTTTAGGTATCTGTCCACCATACCATTTTTCACTTCTCACGTGTTTTTTTTTTTTTATTAACACATCAGCCGATTCCCACCAAGGCAGGGTGGCCCGAAAAAGAAAAACTTTCATCATCATTCACTCCATCACTGTCTTGCCAGAAGGGTGCTTTACACTACAGTTATAAAACTGCAACATTAACACCCCTCCTTCAGAGTGCCGGCACTGTACTTCCCATCTCCAGAACTCAAGTCCGGCCTGCCGGTTTCCCTGAATCCCTTCATAAATGTTACTTTGCTCACACTCCAACAGCACGTCAAGTATTAAAAACCATATGCCTCCATTCACTCCTATCAAATACGCTCACACATGCTTGCTGGAAGTCCAAGCCCCTCGCACACAAAACTTCCTTTACCCCCTCCCTCCAACCTTTCCTAGGCCGACCCCTACCCCTCCTTCCCTCCACTACAGATTTATACACTCTCGAAGTCACTCTGTCTCGTTCCATTCTCTCTACATGTCCAAACCACCTCAACAACCCCTCCTCAGCTCTCTGGACAATCGTTTTGGTAATCCCGCACCTCCTCCTAATTTCCAAACTCCGAATTCTCTGCATTATATTCACACCACACATTGACCTCAGACATGACATCTCCACTGCCTCCAGCCTTCTCCTCGTTGCAACATTCATCACCCATGCTTCACACCCATATAAGAGCGTTGGTATAACTATACTCTCATACATTCCCTCTTTACTTCCATGGACAAGGTTCTTTGTCTCCACAGACTCAAGTGCTCCACTCACCCTTTTCCCTCATCAATTCTATGATTCACCTCATCCTTCATAGACCCATCCGCCGACATGTCCACTCCCAAATATCTGAATACATTCACCTCCTCCATACTCTCTCCTCCAATCTGATATCCAATCTTTCGTCACCTATTCTTTTTGTTATCCTCATCACCTTACTCTTTCCTATATTCACTTTCAATTTTCTTCTTTTACACACCCTACCAAATTCATCCACCAACCTCTGCAACTTCTCTTCAGAATCTCCCAAAGCACAGTGTCATCAGCAAAAAGCAACTGTGACAACTCCCACTTTGTATTTGCTTCTTTATCTTTTAGCCCAACACCTCTTGCCAAGACCCTCGCATTCACTTCTCTTACAACCCCATCTATAAATATATTGAACAACCACGGTGACATCACACATCCTTGTCTAAGGCCCACTTTTACTGGGAAATAGTCCCCTTCCCTCCTACACACTCTAACTTGAGCCTCACTATCCTCATAAAAACTCTTCACTGCTTTCAGTAACCTTCCTCCTATTCCATACACCTGCAACATCTGCCACATTGCCCCCCTATCCTCCCTATCATACGCCTTTTCCAAATCCATAAATGCCACAAAAACATCTTTACCCTTATCCAAATACTGTTCACCTATATGTTTCACTGTAAACACTTGGTCTACACACCCCTTACCTTTCCTAAAGCCCCCTTGTTCATCTGCTATCCTGCTTTCTGTTTTACTCTTAATTCTTTCAATAATAACTCTACCATACACTTTACCAGGTACACTCAACAGACTTATTCCCCTATAATTTTTGCACTCTCTTTTGTCCCCTTTGCCTTTATACAAAGGAACAATACACGCTCTCTGCCAATCCCTAGGTACCTTACCCTCTTCCATACATTTATTAAATAATAGCACCAACCACTCCAAAATTATATCCCCACCTGCTTTTAACATTTCTATCTTTATCCCATCAATCCCAGCTGCCTTACCCCCTTTCATTCTACCCACTGCCTCACGAACTTCCCCTACACCCCCAACTGGCTCTTCCACACTCCTACAAGATGTTATTCCTACTTGCCCTACACACGAAATCACAGCTTCCCTGTCTTCATCAACATTTAACAACTCCTCAAAATATTCTCTCCATCTTCCCGATACCTCTAACTCTCCATTTAATAACTCTCCTCTCCTATTTTTAACTGTCAAATCCATTTGTTCTCTAGGCTTCCTCAACTTATTATTCTCACTCCAAAACTTTTTCTTATTTTCAACAAAATTTGCTGATAACATAAGAAACATAAGAAACATAAGAAAGGAGGAACACTGCAGCAGGCCTGTTGGCCCATACTAGGCAGGTCCTTCACAATCCATCCCACTAACAGAATATTTGCTCAACCCAATTTTCAAAGCTACCCAAGAAATAAGCTTTGACAATTCTACCCACTCATGCGCGAGTCCCACTCAAATCCAACCCCTCTCACTCATGAATTTATCCAACCTAAATTTGAAACTACCCAAGGTCCTAGCTTCAATAACCCTACTAGGCAGACTGTTCCACTCATCAACTACCCTATTTCCAAACCAATACTTTCCTATATCCTTTCTAAATCTAAACTTATCTAACTTGAATCCATTATTGCGGGTTCTCTCTTGGAGAGATATCCTCAAGACCTTATTTATATCCCTTTGTTAATACCCATTTTCCACTTGTATACCTCGATCATGTCTCCCTCATTCTACGTCTTACAAGTGAATGTAATTTTAGGGTCTTCAATCTTTCTTCGTAAGGAAGATTTCTAATGCTATGTATTAATTTAGTCATTCTACGCTGAATGTTTTCTAACGAATTTATGTCCATTCTGTAATATGGAGACCAGAACTGAGCTGCGTAATCTAGGTGAGGCCTTACTAATGATGTATAAAGCTGTAATATAACCTCTGGACTTCTGTTGCTAACACTTCTTGATATAAATCCCAGTAATCTATTTGCCTTATTACGTACGCTTAGGCATTGCTGTCTTGGTTTAAGGTTGCTGCTTACCATCACCCCCAAGTCCTTCTCGCAATCTGTATGGCTAAGTTCTACGTTATTTAACTTATAAGTGCTTGGGTTATGGACACTCCCGAGCTTCAGAACCTTGCATTTATCTACATTGAACTGCATCTGCCACTTTTCTGACCACGAATTAAGTTTGTCTAAATCTTCCTGAAGTTCTATGACATCTATGTTTGAATCAATTATCCTACCTATCTTCGTGTCGTCGGCGAATTTGCTCATATCACTAGTAATTCCCTCATCTTTTTACATTGCTTCACCACTCTTTTAACCTCTCTTTTTCTCTCCATATACTCTTCCCTCCTTGCATCACTTCTACTTTGTAAAAACCTCTCATATGCTAACTTTTTCTCCCTTACTACTCTCTTTACATCATCATTCCACCAATCGCTCTTCTTCCCTCCCGCACCCACTCGCCTGTAACCACAAACTTCTGCTGAACACTCTAACACTACATTTTTAAATCTACCCCATACATTTTCGACCCCATTGCCTACACTCTCACTAGCCCATCTATCCTCCAATAGTTGTTTATATCTTACCCTAACTGCCTCCTCTTTTAGTTTATAAACCTTCACCTCTCTTTTACTTACTGATTCTATTTTCCTTGTATCCCATCTACCTTTTACTCCCACTGTAGCTATAACTAAAAAGTGATCTGATATATCTGTGGCCCCTCTATAAACATGTACATCCTGAAGTCTACTCAACAATCTTTTATCTACCAATACATAGTCCAACAAACTACTGTCATTACGCCCTACATCATATCTTGTATACTTATTTATCCTCTTTTTCTTAAAATATGTATGGGAGTTATTTTGAGAGAAGGTAATTTCTAAGTAATAGTAACTCCAGTTGTGTTGGGACGAGACCTGGGAACTTGCTGAGCCTTAATGCAATACTTGACGATATCCTCAGTGGCCTCTCAGCCCCAGCCCGGCTGTGTTCGTACGTCGCTTTGCGTGCGGCAAGCAGTAACCGCCTAGCTGATCAGGCCCTGATCCACCACCAGGCCTAGTCATGGACAGGGCTGCGGGGGCGTTGACCCCTTGAACACCCTCCAGGTATACGTTTCAACACTATCCTCGAACACCCCTCCAGTTATACATTTCAACACTACCCTCGAACACCCTCCAGGTATACATTTCAACACTACCCTCGAACACCCTCCAGGTATACATTTCAACACTACCCTCGAACACCCTCCAGGTATACATTTCAACACTACCCTCGAACACCCTCCAGGTATACATTTCAACACTATGTAACAAATGCTGTGTTATAGAACACATAACAGAGTGTCAGTAGTGTTACTGTGTAAGGGTCCCTTGTAGCCGTGACGTCATGGCTAGAAGGGACACTTACTAACACTACTGTCATAAGAACATAAGAAAAACATAAGAAAAAAAGAACACTGCAGCAGGCCTACTGACCCATGCGAGGCAGGTCCATCACTCACCGGCTTAGACCTGACCACCTGGAGCTAACCTTCTCCAGGTAAACTCCAGGTAGTCAGGTCACTTCCACTTAAGGAATTAGTACGGCATCTGACCTAGTAGCACAAGCTAGTCAGGTCCAACTCACACCCACCCACACCCACTCATGTATTTATCTAACCTATTTTTAAAACTACACAACGTCTTAGCCCCTATGACGGTACTCGGGAGTTTGTTCCACTCATCCACAACTCTATTACCAAACCAGTGCTTTCCTATATCCTTCCTGAATCTGAACTTTTTCCAACTTAAAGCCATTGCTGCGAGTCCTGTCTTGGCTGGATATTTTTAGCACGCTATTTACATCCCCTTTATTTATTCTTGTTTTCCATTTATACACCTCAATCATATCCCCCCTAATTCTACGCCTTTCTAGAGAGTGCAGATTCAAGGCCCTCAGTCTATCCTCAGGCACCTCAGGTCGGTACCTGATCAGCCGGGCTGTGGTTCGTACGTTGGACTGCGTGCGGCCAGCAGTAACAGCCTGGTTGATCAGGCTCTGGTCCAACAGGAGGCCTGGTCACAGACCGGGCCGCGGGGGCGTTGACCCCTGGAATTCTCTCCAGGTAGACTCCAGATAGGGAAGATTTCTGATACATGGAATCAACTTTGTCATCCTCCTCTGTACGTTTTCCAGAGCATTTATATCCATTCTGTAATACGGTGACCAGAACTGTGCAGCATAATCTAAATGAGGCCTAACCAAAGATATATAGAGTTGAAGAATAACATAAGAACATAAGAAAGGAGGAACACTGCAGCAGGCCTGTTGGCCCATACTAGGCAAGTCCTTCACATTCCATCCCACTAACAATATTTGTTCAACCAAATTTTCAAAGCTACCCAAGAAATAAGCTTTGATAATTTTATTTACTCATGTGCAATTCCCACTCAAATCCAACCCCTCTCACTCATGAATTTATCCAACCTAAATTTAAAACTACACAAGGTCCTTGCTTCAATAACCCTACTAGGCAGACTGTTCCACTCATCAACTACCCTATTTCCAAACCAATACTTTCCTATATCTTTTCTAAATCTAAACTTATCTAACTTGAATCCATTATTGCGGGTTCTCTCTTGGAGAAATACCCTCAAGACCTTATTTATATCCCCTTTGTTAATACCCATTTTCCACTTGTATACCTCGATCATGTCTCCCCTCATTCTACGTCTTACAAGTGAATGTAATTTAAGGGTCTTCAATCTTTGTTCGTAAGGAAGATTTCTAATGCTATGTATTAATTTAGTCATTCTACGCTGAATGTTTTCTAACGAATTTATGTCCATTCTGTAATATGGTGACCAGAACTGAGCTGCGTAATCTAGGTGAGGCCTTACTAATGATGTATAAAGCTGTAATATAACCTCTGGACTTCTCTTTCTAACACTTCTTGATATAAATCCCAGTAATCTATTTGCCTTATTACGTACGCTTAGGCATTGCTGTCTTGGTTTAAGGTTGCTGCTTACCATCACCCCCAAGTCCTTCTCGCAATTTGTATGGCTAAGTTCTACGTTATTTAACTTATAAGTGCTTGGGTTATGGACACTCCCGAGCTTCAGAACCTTGCATTTATCTACATTGAACTGCATCTGCCACTTTTCTGACCACGAATTAAGTTTGTCTAAATCTTCCTGAAGTTCTATGACATCTATGTTTGAATCAATTATCCTAACTATCTTCGTGTCGTCGGCGAATTTGCTCATATCACTAGTAATTCCCTCGTCAAGGTCATTGATATATATTATAAATAACAACGGGCCTAAGACTGATCCCTGTGGAACACCACTTGTTACAAGTCCCCATTCGGATTTAACCCCATTTATGCACACTCTCTGCTTCCTATTGGTGAGCACTTTTCCCCCAATGCCATGAGCTGCCACTTTCTTTAACAGTCTCTGGTGTGGTACTCTATCAAAAGCCTTACTAAAGTCTAAATAAACAATATCGAATTCTTTATCGTGATCAACAGCCTCAAAAGCTTTACTGAAGAAGGTTAATAAATTAGATAGGCAGGAACGGCCCCTCGTGAATTCATGCTGAGTATCATTAATCAAATTATGGTTATCTAGATGGCTTCTAATAATATCAGCTATAATTGACTCTAGTAATTTGCCTACAATTGAGGTCAGGCTTATTGGGGGGTAACCTGAGGACTTCTATTATTTATACTTCTTGATATGAAGCCAAGGATTTTGTTCGCTTTATTGCGAACATGTATGCACTGTTGTCTTGGTTTCAGATTACTGCTAACCAGAACTCCTAAATCCTTCTCGCAATCACAATAATTAAGATCTACATTATTCAGTTTATGTGAGGCATGGTTATTGTCCTGCCCAACATTTAGAACTTTGCATTTGTCTACATTAAACTGCATCTGCCACTTCTCCGACCACTGCATCAGTCTATTCAAATCATCCTGGAGTGCTCTAATGTCCTCATTAGAATGAATTGGACGGCCTATTTTGGTGTCATCAGCAAATTTGCTTATGTTGCTATTTATTCCCTCATCTATGTCGTTTATGTAAATTGTAAACAACAGGGGGCCCAAAACTGACCCCTGTGGGACACCGCTTGAGACGTGCCCCCATTCTGATTTCTCCCCATTTATGCAAACTCTCTGCCGCCTATTTGTCAACCATGCCTCTACCCAGGAAAAAAATTCTCCTCCTATTCCGTGTGCCTTAAGTTTTATTAATAGCCTCTGATTTGGAACTTTATCGAAAGCCTTACTGAAGTCCATATACACAATATATTCATTACCATGATCTACCTCCTCAAACACCTTAGTGAAAAAAGTTAGTAAATTCGTAAGACAGGAACGCCCCTTTGTAAAACCGTGCAAAGATTCATTAATCAATTTATGCCTTTCAAGATGGCTACGAATTGCCTCGGCAATTATTGATTCCATAAATTTACCAACTATGGAGGTAAGGCTTATTGGTCTGTAGTTCGAAGCTAAGGACCTGTCACCTGCCTTGTAAATAGGTATTACATTTGCCGTTTTCCACTTGTCTGGCACTATGCCAGTTTGTAGTGATATATTGAAAAGCTTTGCCAAAGGTTTGCTAAGTTCCTCTTTACATTCCTTTAAAACTCTTGCAAACAGTTCATCAGGGCCTGGGGATTTGTTAGGTTTTAATTTCTCTATTTGTCTGAGGACCATGTGTCTGAGGACACATGTAACTATCATATACTATAGAATAGGGTACTAGTACACTGCTGATAATAATAATATAATAATATCTTTATTTCTACAAGTACATGTACAATGTACGTATATAGACCATAGCTGACATCAATGACATACTACTATATAGAAAGACCCTTGTTATGCTGAGCATTTCCAGCAAATTAGGTCAGTTTTTGTCCCCAGGATGCAACCCACACCAGTCCACTAACACCCAGGTACCCATTTTACTGATGGGGAACAGAGACAACTGGTGTAAGGAAACACGTCCAATATTTCTACACTCGCCGGGAATCGAACCCAGACACTCGCCGTGTGAAGCGAGAGCTTTAGCCACCAGGCTGAATTGAAAATAAAAGAGAGCGTTCGCCATCACGAGTTACTTAAGTATACAGCATCCCTGCTTTCATTAGGGTATTATGGAGTTTACCAGACATAATGTGAACCCAATTGAAAGCAGGGTTACCATGATTACAATAAGAGATAACTCTCTGCATATTACTCTCTCCTGCCAAGAAAGAAAGCTGGTAAGCTTAAGTCAGTTCCTGATCAACCGGGCTGTGGTGCCGACGCTAGAGGGAGGGAGAGTGTATGTGTGTGTAGAGGGATCACCAACAACCTGACTGATCAATCCATCAAGCTGCAGGTCTGACCTGTGACCAGGCCGCGAGGGTGATCTTCGGAACCGACTAAAGGTAACTACAATTAGTTTTAATAACTATAACTCACGGTACGGGTGGGGATTGAACTCGCGGCAAGTGAGTTATTCTAATTTCTTGACCTGCTCCATCGCTTGGGAGGTAATTTACTATCAGTCATTAACTGAAAGGTTACCTGAAACAAATTTGAGGAGTCACTGCCCTCACGGCACGGTTTTAAACCAGGCCTCCTGGTTGCCGACCTGATCAACCAGGCTGTTGATGCTAGCCGCATGTACTCCAAAGCATGTACTACAGCCCTGTTGATCAAGAACTGATATGAGGAACTTAGGGAGTTTCCTCTTGAAGACAGCAGTAAGTTTATTTAGGTATACTTACACATAAATACAGTTACATAGATTATCATACACAGCAGCGTATGTATAGGTTACCTAGAATAACCCAACAAAAATCAAAGTGACTTATTTCCATTGGGCAGAGAATATACTGATAATTTCGCTGATGTATAAAGGAAGGCTGTTAAGTTTTGGTCTTGTTTACACTGAGTTACCTCTTGGTGCACTCATGGCATCCTTGCTTCTGACTGCAGCTATTCTGCATCGTCTGCCAAATCTCTTGCTTTCATAGCGAATGATTTGTGTAGATTTTGAAGTCACTTGAGAATCTTGCAGGTGTAAGTTATGACGCACCTCTCTCTTCTACATTACAAGGAATACAGTTCGACGGACTTACAAGCGCAATTTAATTTAGCCTAATCCAACTAAATAAATTTTAGATAAGTTTACAATAATTTAATAATAAACACAATGAAATATATTTTCTTCCTTAGGTTCAGAATGATTTTTGCGAAGTTATTGCAAACACAAATTTTCGCTTGTCTTATTCGGCAAGTGTTCCCAGTAATTTAGATGTGTGAATGACTTTACTGGCAGTGAAAGTTTGCTATACATTCTGTAGCTGTGCAATGTGCGCCCCACCTTCAATGCGGCTGTTAGTGTAGAGCAACATTCCAGTCCAGCAAGAACAAGTGGCTTGATCAGCATCATTATTAGCCTGATTTCTCTTGTTCTGAAGGTTCTAGTTTAGTTAGCCAGCTTCTCAGTTTGAAGGTTCTAGTTAGCCAACTTATCTAGTTAGCCAGCTTCTTATTCTGAAGGTTCTAGTTAGCCAGCTTCTCATTTTGAAGGTTAAAGTTAGCCAGCTTCTCATTTTGAAGGTTCTAGTTAGCCAGCTTCTCATTTTGAAGGTTCTAGTTAGCCAGCTTCTCATTTTGAAGGTTCTAGTTAGCCAGCTTCTCATTTTGAAGGTTCTAGTTAGCCAGCTTCTCATTTTGAAGGTTCTAGTTAGCCAGCTTCTCATTTTGAAGGTTCTAGTTAGCCAGCTTCTCATAATTTGTTAAGGTTCTAGTTAGCCAGCTTCTCATTTTGAAGGTTCTAGTTAGCCAGCTTCTCATTTTGAAGGTTCTAGTTAGCCAGCTTCTCATTTTGAAGGTTCTAGTTAGCCAGCTTCTCATTTTGAAGGTTCTAGTTAGCCAGCTTCTCATTTTGAAGGTTCTAGTTAGCCAGCTTCTCATTTTAAGGTTCTAGTTAGCCAGCTTCTCATTTTGAAGGTTCTAGTTAGCCAGCTTCTCATTTTGAAGGTTCTAGTTAGCCAGCTTCTCATTTTGAAGGTTCTAGTTAGCCAGCTTCTCATTTCGAAGGTTCTAGTTAGCCAGCTTCTCATTTCGAAGGTTCTAGTTAGCCAGCTTCTCATTTCGAAGGTTCTAGTTAGCCAGCTTCTCAGTTTGAAGGTTCTAGTTAGCCAGCTTATCATTCTGAAGGTTCTAGTTAACCAGCTTATCATTCTGAAGGTTCTAGTTAGCCAGCTTATCATTCTGAAGGTTCTAGTTAGCCAGCTTATCATTCCCCTTGCAGATGTGATCCTTGAATGAGAGATCTTCTGACATTATAACTAAGTCCCTCACATTAATCTTTCTCTCTAGTCAGTAATGAAAATTGTATATACTCAGTTTGAGTTTTTATTTCCTCAATTTTTCCATAGCAGATTAACTGAAATTTGTCCTCATTGAATATTCGCCTTGTTTTCTGTGGCCCACTCGTGATGTATATCAAGTCTTCCAGTGGTTCTTAATGGATGCCACTCTCGTACAAATTCGATACGAGAATGAGAAAGGGAAGTTAGGCAAGTATCGTGCCTGGGGGAGCAGAGTTTGTTTCATTAAGACAATTTCCCACTCATTGTTTTAGCAAGCATTTCTTGAGTTATTACATCGTGGTTGAACTTATCGAAGGCTTTTCCAACGTCAGTGTACAATACGTATTCATTTTGTCTTCAAGTGCATCCAAGACCATGACGTAATGATCCAGCAATTGCGAGAGGCAGGAGCAACCTGCTCTAAACCCCTGCTGCAAACTGTTTGGAATATTATTTAATATTGGTGTTAAAACGAGCAAGACGATATTTGGGGCCCAAGTTTGAAGGTTTTCCAGGCAATGTAAGATTAATATTACACCTGCTACACCGCCAGCAAAATCAATATCACGAAGAATAACCATCATCACACAACATTAACCATCACCACTAGCATCTATAACAATCACTACCATTAGCCATCAATACTACATTCACCACCACAAACCATCACCAATATCACAACCACCGCCACCACTACCACCACCGTCGGGGTGAGTGACCGGGCGACAACGTCTGCAGCAGCTACACACTCCGGGGCGCAGCGCACACTTACACAAGCAAACACATGAGTACACCCCACCCTACACACACACACACACACACACACACACACACACACACACACACACACACACACACACACACACACACACACTGGACAAGCTTGACATCTGGTCTAGCAACTGGCTTCTCGAATTTAACCCCACCAAATGCAAAGTCATGAAGATCGGAGAAGGGCAAAGAAGACCGCTGACAGAGTACAGGCTAGGTGGACAAAGGCTACAAACCTCATCAAAGGAGAAAGACCTTGGGGTGAGTATAACACCAAGCACGTCTCCGGAAGCACACATCAACCAGATAACCGCGGCAGCATATGGGCGACTGGCAAACTTAAGATTAGCGTTCCGTTACCTTAACAAGGAATCGTTCAAGACACTGTATACCGTATACGTCAGGCCATACTAGAGTATGCAGCACCAGTCTGGAACCCACACCTGGTCAAGCACGTCCAAGAAACTAGAGAAAGTGCAAGGTTTGCACAGGTTAGTTCCACAACTCAGGGTCTGTCTTATGAAGAAGGCTGAGGAAATAGGACTAACAACACTGGAGGAAAGAAGGGTCAGAGGAACATATAACGACATACAAAATACTGCGGGAATTGACAAGGTAGATAGTGACAGGTTGTTTCAGAGAGGAACACAGAAACAAGGGGACACAACTGGAAGCTGAAGACTCAGATGAGTCAAAGGATGTCAGAAACATTTCTTCAGCCACAGAGTAGTCAGGAAGTGGAATGGACAGAGAATGATATAGTGGAGGCAGGAACCATACATGTTTAAGACAAGGTATGATAAAGCTCATGGAGCAGGAGAGCAGAGACCCAGTAGCAGACAGCGAAGAGGCGGGGCCAGGAGCTGAGTCTCGACCCTGCAACCACAATTAGGTGAGTACAATTAGTGAGTACACACAATTTACTCTCCTTACCTACCCCTATCGTTCTACGACCTCCCTTCCTCTACCCCTCCGTCTCTTTCCACCAAAAGACACGGTACTCGTCCCAGATTCTCTTCCTCATTCTCGTGACGTTGAGAACGACACACATTACGCAACACCTGGTGGCTATCTTCAACTTTTTCTCTCATCTACTTCTACTGGCTCATCTACTAATGTCTCAGTATTAGATTGATTAAGCTGTTGTACAAGAAAAAACTCTCTCATTCAAGATATCCAGGTGCTGTCCATGTGTTGTTATTCATCAACTTATGATGCCCAAGTGTTGCCTATGTGTTGTTATTTATCAACTTATGATGTCCAAGTGTTGCCCATGTGTTGTTATTCATCAACTTATGATGCCCAAGTGTTGCCTATGTGTTGTTATTTATCAACTTATGATGCCCAAGTGTTGCCTATGTGTTGTTATTTATCAACTTATGATGCCCAAGTGTTGCCCATGTGTTGTTATTCATCAACGTATGATGCCCAAGTGTTGCCTATGTGTTGTTATTCATTAACTTATGATGCCCAAGTGTTGTTATTTATCAACTTATGATGCCCAAGTATTGCCCATGTGTTGTTATTCATCAACTTATGATGCCCAAGTGTTGCCTATGTGTTGTTATTTATCAACTTATGATGCCCAAGTGTTGCACATGTGTTGTTATTCATCAACTTATGATGCCCAAGTGTTGCCCATGTGTTGTTATTCATCAACTTATGTTGCCCAAGTGTTGCCTATGTGTTGTTATTTATCAACTTATGATGCCCAAGTGTTGCCCATGTGTTGTTATTCATCAACTTATGATGCCCAAGTGTTGTTATTCATCAACTTATGATGCCAAGTGTTGCCCATGTGTTGTTATTTATCAACTTATGATGCCCAAGTGTTGTCTATGTGTTGTTATTCATCAACTTATGATGCCCAAGTGTTGCCTATGTGTTGTTATTTATCAACTTATGATGCCAAGTGTTGCCTATGTGTTGTTATTCATCAACTTATGTTGCCCAAGTGTTGCCCATGTGTTGTTATTCATCAACTTATGATGCCAAGTGTTGTTCTAATTATTTTGGTTGTTATTCATCAACTTATGTTGCCCAAGTGTTGCCCATGTGTTGTTATTCATCAACTTATGTTGCCCAAGTGTTGCCTATGTGTTGGTATTCATCAACTTATGATGCCCAAGTGTTGTTATTCATCAACTTATGTTGCCCAAGTGTTGCCTATGTGTTGTTATTCATCAACTTATGATGCCCAAGTGTTGCTACAGGTGTTGTTATTCATCGACTTAAGTTGCCCAAGTGCTGTCTATGGTGTTATTCATCACACGTGCCCAAGTGTGCACATGGGTCTTTACACACAAGTTGCCCAAGTGTTAGTCTATGTGTTGATGTCACAACTATGTGCCCAAGTGTTGCTTATGTGTTATTATCATCATTAGTGCCAAGTGTTGCCCTATGTGTTGTTATTTATCTATGATGTCAAGCGTGCCTATGTGTTGTATGCATCAACTTATGATGCCAATGTTGTCTCATGTGTGGTATTCATCACTTACCGTTGCCCAAGTTGTGCTTATGTGTTGTTATTCATCAACACTGACGTGCCAAGTGTTTGCGTCATGTGTTGTTATTCATCAACTTATGATGCCCAAGTGTTGTTATTCACCAAGTTGTCGTTATTATACCTCTGATGTAATGATAAAGAAACAAATGGTAGGAGTATAACATGGTGGCAGACGACGCTGGACTCAGTATGAGAGTAGCAGTCATGGAGGTCACAACACACCCCCGTGCCCATGTTAGAGTAGCAGTCATGGAGGTCACAACACACCCCGAGCCCATGTTAGAGTAGCAGTCATGGAGGTCACAACACACCCCCGTGCCCATGTTAGAGTAGCAGTCATGGAGGTCACAACACACCCCCGTGCCCATGTTAGAGTAGCAGTCATGGAGGTCACAACACACCCCCGAGCCCATGTTAGAGTAGCAGTCATGGAGGTCACAACACACCCCCGAGCCCATGTTAGGTAGCAGTCATGGAGGTCACAACACACCCCGAGCCCATGTTAGAGTAGCAGTCATGGAGGTCACAACACACCCCCGGCCCATGTTAGAGTAGCAGTCATGGAGGTCACAACACCCCCGAGCCCATGTTAGAGTAGCAGTCATGGAGGTCACAACACCCCCGAGCCCATGTTAGAGTAGCAGTCATGGAGGTCACAACACACCCCGAGCCCATGTTAGAGTAGCAGTCATGGAGGTCACAACACCCCCGAGCCCATGTTAGAGTAGCAGTCATGGAGGTCACAACACCCCCGAGCCCATGTTAGAGTAGCAGTCATGGAGGTCACAACACACCCCGAGCCCATGTTAGAGTAGCAGTCATGGAGGTCACAACACACCCCGAGCCCATGTTAGAGTAGCAGTCATGGAGGTCACAACACACCCCGAGCCCATGTTAGAGTAGCAGTCATGGAGGTCACAACACACCCCGAGCCCATGTTAGAGTAGCAGTCATGGAGGTCACAACACACCCCGAGCCCATGTTAGAGTAGCAGTCATGGAGGTCACAACACACCCCCGAGCCCATGTTAGAGTAGCAGTCATGGAGGTCACAACACACCCCCGAGCCCATGTTAGAGTAGCAGTCATGGAGGTCACAACACACCCCCGAGCCCATGTTAGAGTAGCAGTCATGGAGGTCACAACACACCCCCGAGCCCATGTTAGAGTAGCAGTCATGGAGGTCACAACACACCCCCGAGCCCATGTTAGAGTAGCAGTCATGGAGGTCACAACACACCCCTGAGGTGTGACCGCCATGTTAGAGTAGCAGTCATGGAGGTCACAACACACCCCGAGCCCATGTTAGAGTAGCAGTCATGGAGGTCACAACACACCCCGAGCCCATGTTAGAGTAGCAGTCATGGAGGTCACAACACACCCCCGAGCCCATGTTATAGCAGCAGTCATGGAGGTCACAACACACCCCCGTGCCCATGTTAGAGTAGCAGTCATGGAGGTCACAACACACCCCGTGCCCATGTTAGAGTAGCAGTCATGGAGGTCACAACACCCCCGAGCCCATGTTAGAGTAGCAGTCATGGAGGTCACAACACCCCCGAGCCCATGTTAGAGTAGCAGTCATGGAGGTCACAACACACCCCCGAGCCCATGTTAGAGTAGCAGTCATGGAGGTCACAACACCCCCCCGAGCCCATGTTAACCAAATCTTCCAGTGAGCCACAAAAACATGAACTTCAACCAGAACAAATTTTACCTAATTCTGGTACGGAAAATATGAAGAGATATAAAGGGGAACAAATAATACAACGAAATCAAGACTATGGAGAGACAAAGGAATGTTAGGGATCGAGGATTAACCATATCAGAAATTTACTAATTCATGAAATTGTAATAACACGACTACAAACAAATCACAAAATGGGTGGGGTTCGAACCCATGGCAGGTGAGTCCTAAAACTTCCAGGCTAGTGTGCTGGTCTAGTGGTTAACACACTGGCCTGAGTGTGTTAGGACTCGCCTGATTCATATCAGATCTTACGACATTGCAGAAGTAGAAAATGTACACGGATAATATACAAATAAAATTTCACTGCCTGCATCAATTTTGTTAAAACTTCAATAACTGGAACTGCAGATAAGAAAGATGCATCATTATTTATATACTGAAAAATTGCAATTGATTCCAAACCTACACACTTAAATTACTTCTTAAGAGAACACGAAGCCAATATCCCCGCCGACAATAGTTACCCTACGAGATAATGCTTTATAAATACTAACATTTCATTTTTTTCAACACGCCAGCCGTCTCCCACCGAGGCAGGGTGACCCGAAAAAGAAACATTTTCACCATCATTCACACTATCACTGTCTTGCCCGAGGCATACGACAGTTTACATGTCCCTCTAAACAGCAATTTATACAGTAGAAATGTAGTAATTTATACAGAAGAAAGGATTATAAGCCCCTTGCTCCCAGCTTACGGAGGAAAGATTCTTTTCCACTTCCCCATAGAAATTAAAGGAAATAAAGAAGAACAAGAACTATGAAGAAAATAGAACAAAACTCAGATGGGTGTGTATACATATATGCGTACATGCATGTGTAGTGTGACCTAAGATATACCTGAGCATTCCCTTGCGCGTTTATGAGACACAGAAAGATACCAGCAATCCTACCATTGTGAAAAGCTCTTCGAATATAAGAAAATTTTCAATAGACCCGCACCCACTACTGTTTTGGCCTTCTCTACCTTTCTCGCCCCGACTGTGACTTGACAATGGTCCAGAAGGGAGCGAAACGTCGTCACAAGGTTCATGTTCTCAGTAAGAGTTCATGTGAAATGTTCCAGCCACGATGTTATGCCTTTTTGTTCTCCTCGAAGGAGATCTTGAAATTTCATCCAGACTATGGTTCCTACATCAGATCGCATACCCCACTCCACCAACAACCTGTGTGATCAAGGCCATCAACCAGGATGCCTGGTCCAAGACCGTTGGGGGGAGGGGTGATGATCCCGGAACCACATCTAAAGGTAAACCCACAAACATTATTGTCTCTTCTCACATCTAAGTGGAACTTTCGCATCAATGAATCTGACAGATGATACCTGTTTAAAATAGTGAGTGTGGCCGAATGTAGGTTGGTAAACAGCAACCATCCAGGGTGGTACTACCCTCCTGTTATACGAGTGTAAACAACCATCCAGGGTGGTACTACCCTCCTGTTATAAGAGTGTAAACAACCATCCAGGGTGGTACTACCCTCCTGTTATACGAGTGTAAACAACCATCCAGGGTGGTACTACCCTCCTGTTATACGAGTGTAAACAACCATACAGGGTGGTACTACCCTCCTGTTATACGAGTGTAAACAACCATCCAGGGTGGTACTACCCTCCTGTTATACGAGTGTAAACAACCATCCAGGGTGGTACTACCCTCCTGTTATACGAGTGTAAACAACCATACAGGGTGGTACTACCCTCCTGTTATACGAGTGTAAACAACCATCCAGGGTGGTATTACCCTCCTGTTATACGAGTGTAAACAACCATACAGGGAGATACTACCCTCCTGTTATACGAGTGTAAACAACCATCCAGGGTGGTACTACCCTCCTGTTATACGAGTGTAAACAACCATCCAGGGTGGTACTACCCTCCTGTTATACGAGTGTAAACAACCATCCAGGGAGGTACTACCCTCCTGTTATACGAGTGTAAACAACCATCCAGGGTGGTATTACCCTCCTGTTATACGAGTGTAAACAACCATCCAGGATGGTACTACCCTCCTGTTATACGAGTGTAAACAACCATCCAGGGTGGTACTACCCTCCTGTTATACGAGTGTAAACAACCATCCAGGGTGGTACTACCCTCCTGTTAAACGAGTATAAACAACCATCCAGGGTGGTACTACCCTCCTGTTATACGAGTATAAACAACCATCCAGGGAGGTACTACCCTCCTGTTATACGAGTGTAAACAACCATACAGGGAGGTACTACCCTCCTGTTATACGAGTGTAAACAACCATCCAGGATGGTACTACCCTCCTGTTATACGAGTGTAAACAACCATCCAGGGAGATACTACCCTCCTGTTATACGAGTGTAAACAACCATCCAGGGTGGTACTACCCTCCTGTTATACGAGTGTAAACAACCATCCAGGAGGTACTACCCTCCTGTTATACGAGTGTAAACAACCATCCAGGGTGGTATTACCCTCCTGTTATACGAGTGTAAACAACCATCCAGGGTGGTACTACCCTCCTGTTATACGAGTGTAAAGAACCATCCAGGGTGGTACTACCCTCCTGTTATACGAGTGTAAACCATCCAGGGAGGTACTACCCTCCTGTTATACGAGCGTAAACAACCATCCAGGGTGGTACTACCCTCCTGTTATACGAGTGTAAACAACCATCCAGGGTGGTACTACCCTCCTGTTATACGAGTGTAAACCATCCAGGGTGGTACTACCCTCCTGTTATACGAGTGTCAACAACCATCCAGGGTGGTACTACCCTCCTGTTATACGAGTGTAAACCATCCAGGGTGGTACTACCCTCCTGTTATACGAGTGTAAACAACCATCCAGGGAGGTACTACCCTCCTGTTATACGAGTGTAAACAACCATCCAGGGAGGTACTACCCTCCTGTTATACGAGCGTAAACAACCATCCAGGGACGTACTACCCTCCAGTTATACGAGCGTAAACAACCATCCAGGGTGGTACTACCCTCCTGTTATACGAGTGTAAACCATCCAATGAGGTACTACCCTCCTGTTATACGAGTGTAAACAACCATCCAGGGAGGTACTACCCTCCTGTTATACGAGTGTAAACAACCATCCAGGGAGGTACTACCCTACGAGCGTAAACAACATCCAGGACGTACTATATACGAGCGTAAACAACCATCCAGGGTGGTACTACCCTCCTGTTATACGAGTGTAAACAACCATCCAATGAGGTACTACCCTCCTGTTATACGAGTGTAAACAACCATCCAGGGAGGTACTACCCTCCTGTTATACGAGTGTAAACAACCATCCAGGGTGGTATTACCCTCCTGTAAATACGAGTGTAAACAACCATACAGGGAGGTACTACCCTCCTGTTATACGAGTGTCAACAACCATCCAGTGAGGTACTACCCTCCTGTTATACGAGTGTCAACAACCATCCAGGGAGGTACTACCCTCCTGTTATACAAGTGTAAACCATCCAGTGTGGTACTACCCTCCTGTTATACGAGTGTAAACCATCCAGGGTGGTACTACCCTCCTGTTATACGAGTGTAAACAACCATCCAGGGTGGTACTACCCTCCTGTTATACGAGCGTAAACAACCATCCAGGGAGGTACTACCCTCCTGTTATACGAGCGTAAACAACCATCCAGGGAGGTACTACCCTCCTGTTATACGAGCGTAAACCATCCAGGGACGTACTACCCTCCTGTTATACGAGCGTAAACCATCCAGGGTGGTACTACCCTCCTGTTATACGAGTGTAAACAACCATCCAGGGAGGTACTACCCTCCTGTTATACGAGTGTAAACCATCCAGGGTGGTACTACCCTCCTGTTATACGAGTGTAAACAACCATCCAGGGTGGTACTACCCTCCTGTTATACGAGTGTAAACCATCCAGGGTGGTACTACCCTCCTGTTATACGAGTGTAAACAACCATCCAGGGAGGTACTACCCTCCTGTTATACGAGTGTAAACAACCATCCAGGGAGGTACTACCCTCCTGTTATACGAGCGTAAACAACCATCCAGGGACGTACTACCCTCCTGTTATACGAGCGTAAACAACCATCCAGGGTGGTACTACCCTCCTGTTATACGAGTGTAAACAACCATCCAGGGAGGTACTACCCTCCTGTTATACGAGTGTAAACAACCATCCAGGGAGGTACTACCCTCCTGTTATACGAGTGTAAACAACCATCCAGGGAGGTACTACCCTCCTGTTATACGAGTGTAAACAACCATCAAGGGTGGTACTACCCTCCTGTTATACGAGTGCCAACAACCATCCAGGATGGTACTACCCTCTTGTTATACGTGTAAACAACCATCCAGGGAGGTACTACCCTCCTGTTATACGAGTGTAAACAACCATCCAGGGTGGTACTACCCTCCTGTTATACGAGTGTAAACAACCATCCAGGGTGGTACTACCCTCCTGTTATACGAGTGTAAACAACCATCAAGGGTGGTACTACCCTCCTGTTATACGAGTGTAAACAACCATCCAGGGAGGTATAATTCCTGGCACTATGAACAGATAACAGTGGAAGGGCGGGTGGTCGGAAGGAAGGAGAGAGGAAAGGAGACTTATGAAGGAAAGGCTGGTGGTGTGTTGACAAAAGACACAAGGTTAAGGTTGGCATCAATGTTCAACAACAATAGCCAAACATGATGCTGAGTATAACACTTTGCAGCGCTACTGAAGGTCAACACTAGCATGAAAAGCACCGGCACAACAGCAGAAACAGCACCAACAACAGCACCACCAGCAACAAAAGCAGAAGCACCAGCAAAAGCAAGAAAAACAGCAACAGAACCAGCAAAAGCAGCAGCAGCACAGAAACACCACCAATAGCAACAGCAGCAGCGCTCATAAAAAAAGGAGTAGAGCATCAAAATGCGTGGCGATTACGGATCAAGAAAAATGTAAAGGAAGAGCAAGAGCAGTCAGTGGCCTCGTCAGGCAGCCAGCGACACTCTCAAGGTCACCATCAACACATACATTCCTGGCCAGTCATGCACTCCAGCCACCACAAAAATATTGCACACACACACAACCCCTCAATGAGATTCACACCCTGCTGAGATGCTCTCCCTCCCTCCCTCCAGGACCACACCCACACTCACCTAAAGCAAGACCCTCAACCACACCCTCACTAACCACCTTCCAACACACACACACACTAACCAGCCTCTTACACAAACATACCCTCACTAAACAGCCTCCTACCTACACACACACACACACACACACACACTAACCAGCCTCCTACACACAGTTTAAACATCTAAAACACCATTAATATTCACAGCTAGTAGCAAAAACCTGCACCTTTGCAGAACATTTATTGAAGTACAATAAACGTGTCAGTGACAAATCAATCACCATCATCTGGATTCATTTCTGGAAAATGTCCCGAGAAGTGGCAAGTCCTGCCCCACCTGTCATGAATGATGTTTCTTCTATTATTATTATTATTATTATTATTATTATTATTATTATTATTATTATTATTATTATTATTATTATTATTATTATGGGGAGCGCTAAACAAGGAACCTCCCATGAGGGCACACTGCCTGTTAAAATTATAGGCTGCTGAAGAGTAAGAAACGGGGGGCAACTCTAGGCGCCTCTGGATAGAGTGAAATGCTTTAAAATACAGACACGATGGAAAAAAGAGGCAAATACAGATCTGTTTGTGACTTGATAACGCCACTGTGTGGGCGAAACGTTGTCAATAAAGGATCATTTTATACTTCATTTGTCTCTTTCTCCTACTAGGAATTTTTATTGGTGAAAGTTTTAGCGTACGATGCAGAAACACTTGTTCTGTTTCCTGACGAACCTAACATAGCATAACATAACCTAACGTAACATAACCTAACCTAACGTAACGTAACGTAACCTAACCTAACGTAACGTAACGTAACGTAACCTAACATAACATAACCTAACATAACCTAACGTAACATAACATAACCTAACCTAACATAACCTAACGTAACCTAACGTAACCTAACGTAACCTAACATAACCTAACCTAACATAACCTAACCTAAGCTAACATAACATAACCTACAGAATTCATCAGTTGGATACAGACATGTATTACACTCCTGGAGAGATCAAACTGTCGCTATTGTATACCATTTATAGACTACTGTAAAAAAAAGTCAAACCCACAGGGATCATTCATCACCTGTGATACGGGAGACAATGCTGTGTGAAGCAAGTAAGGAAGGTTGACTGTAATTCCTTAGATCAAGAATCCTTCACCAACATCAACGACTTCCTCTCCCCTTGTGAGATAACCTGAGACCTCTGCACACACTCAAAACAACAGGTGTGTGAATATAAGATGAGCATGTCACATGTGTAACACGAATCTATTTCCCAAACTTTTCACCTACACAGTAGGCTTCTTCAAATATAGGTGACTATTCAACTGAAGAAGCCTACTATGTATGCGAAACGTTTCGAAATTTAACATAATTGTGACATGTGTCTTACTCACCATGAATAAAGGTAAGATACCTGTGACTGGTTTCAAGGGTCCTCTACCCTCGCAACCAGGTCTGAGACCCAACTCAGCTATTAACAGTTAGGTCAACCGGCTGTTGGTACTACCATGTTAACAAATAACACCAAAGAGGGATCACCAATAGTTGTCCCTCCCAAACTGTCTTCAAGGGAAAACTTTAATTCCTGATCAGCCGGGTTGAAATGCCTAAGTCAGGCTGTGTACAGGAAGCATTAACAGCCTGAATGACTCAGGTCATCATCCAGGAGACCTGAGGCCATGACCTCAGAATCTCCTACGGGTAGATTACACGTACACTTGTCAGCCAGTTATCTCTCTAAAGTGATGGGAGAAATGTGAGGTGTTGAGGAGACTAGTGGTCACTGACACGGGGGACACCAGTAGTGGGAGACTAAGACCAGACACCAGGCTGAGAAACATGACAAGGAAGCAGGAGGAGGAGGCAGAGGAGCCAGCACACATCCGCGTCTCCTGGTCCCCCACCACCACCACCCACGTCCGGAGCCCCAACCCACAACACAACACATTGTAGCTCCTCTGCTCCCCAGAGAACTCCATCTCCCTCTCCCACACTACTGACCACACAACACCAACACTCACTCTCCCACACAACACCAACACTCACTCTCCCACACACACACACTCGACATAAAAGTAACAGGAAAAGTAGGAAGATGAAGTCTCAACTTCCTATGAAATCAGATAAATAAATAAACTTAAAATGTAAACAAGTGTGTCACAGAAAGGGTTCGAGTTCCTCCCGTTCTGTGGAGTGTTTGCAATCGTGCTTTTACGATTTCATAAGAACATGAGAAAGAAGGAGCACTGCTGAAGGTCAGTAGGCCTTTTGCAGTGTTCCTTCTTTCTTATGTTATGTACTGGCCCATGCTTGGCAGGTCCAAGTCACCTACTGGCCTAGGCTACTGGCCGAAGCCAGTCAGGTCCGAGTCACATCCACTCAAGAAGGATAGAGTACCGCATCAGACCCACTAGCCCAAGCCAGTCAGTTCTAACTCTCGCTCGTTTATGATAAAAAAAAAGACGAATTCCTTTCAGAGTGCAAAACATATCTACAAACATAAGGAAAATTGTCAACAGACTTGTGTCTTAAAGCGGAAAGTTTACAAGATCCTCCTAACAGTTTCTGATCAACCGGGTGCTGTGTTGCGTGTCTTCCTGCGTGCTAACAGCCTGACTGAGCAGGTCAGTAACCAGTAGGCCTGGTATGGGACCTGGCTGTGGGATGTCATGTGCCTGGAAACCAGCATCAAGTAGGTAGGCAGTTAAACTCGTGCTAAAGAGGCGTTACCCATATACACTTGGAAAATCCTAGAGGAATTAGTATCAAACTTGCACACGAAAGTCACTGCCTATGAAAGCAAAAGACTCGGCAGACGATGCAACATCCCCCCAATGAAAAGCAGGGGTGCCACTAGCACGATAAGAGACAACACAATAAGTGTCAGGGGCCCAAGACTGTTTAACTGCCTCCCAGCATACATAAGGGGGATTACCAATAGACCCCTGGCTGTCTTCAAGCAGGCACTGGACAAGCACCTAAAGTCAGTACCTGACCAGCCGGGCTGTGGTTCGTACGTCGGTTTGCGTGCAGCCAACAGTAACAGCCTGGTTGATCAGGCCCTGATCCACCATGAGGCTTGGTCACAGAGTGGGCAGCGGGGGCGCTGACCACCGGAACCCTCTCCAGGTATACTCCAGGTAAGACACAAGCGAATACTCGGAAAGTCAACAGAATGACCCTGGAGGATACAAGGGCCGGGGAAGACATCATAACATACAAAATGTTCAGAGGAATTGATAGGACAGATAGGGACAGGCTGACTGAGAGGCGGGAAACAGGTACTCAGGGACACAGCTGGAAGTTAAAGTCACAGATGAGTCACGAGGTTTTTAGGAAATATTTCCTCAATCTTAGGGTGGTCAGGAAGTGGAATAACCTCGATGACGTGGTGGAGGCAGATTCCGTAAATAGTTTTAAGAGCAGGTACGAGAGAACCCACGGGGCTAGGGGAACGTGAATCTGACAAACAGCAAGCTGACAGGCGGGACCAGAAGCTGAGACTCGACCCATGCAACCACATGTGAGTGAGTGTAACGTGATTAACTGACGTATCAGCTGATACACAAGTTGATACATCACCTGATACATTAGTTGATACACTTGCCAATATACTAGCTAATGTATTAACTGATGTATCAGCTGATGCGACATACTCGCTGCACTTTTGTTTTCAAGTCTACGCAGAACTATAGCCAGATTTAGACTAATACACACCGTAACCACTTAAGGGGCACGTAAGTCTTGTAATAACATGTTTATTTTTCCACTATAATCTACCTTGTTCATAATTACTATCGCTTTTGTTTTGTCTGTTTCGTAAGGTGAAGTCCAGGATCTTTCCTTAATTCATGGTATAACTTAACAAATCTTTGAGTACAACTGTGTTGTACAACACAGTTGTACTCAATTGTCACTTAAGGATGCTGATGGTAGGCCAGGAAGGAAGAGAGGAGAGGCAAGAAATTACAACATTCACTGAGTGTACAGATGGAGGAAGAGGAACTAGAGCAGATGAAAATTTTTCGGAGAATCGGGAAGTATTCCTGGGAGAAATGGCGCCGTTGAACTAACCTTGGGGTTAGGAGAAGCTTGAAACACTATCTTCAAACACAAAACGTCTTTGAGGAGTACACCAAGATATTGCCATGTATACCTGGACTGGGACAGAATAATAATGGAGAGGGAATAGCTGAAGCAGCATATAAAAAAATATCGATCACAGGAAATAGAAGAAGGTGGGGTTTGCAAGAGGGAACACCCAGCCTCCAGAACTCTTTTAAGGTTCACCCAATAGTTCACCTCTCAGCAAAGGACATTTCTAGGGCTACCTCTTTTCCCCTAAGAGAACAATAACAATCCACAAGCTGCTCCCTTCCCTCCTCCTCTGCTACAACTATATCTCTGATGTGTTCCTGAGTTTTTCTACTCCCAGAGCCCCGGGATATAACTAAACACACACCAATAGTAACCCCACTCCTCCCTCTTCCTGACATAAGGGCAAGAAGAAAGCTGGAACACTATGAGCTGGATCAAACTGATACAAGCTCAGAACACGGTACACACAAGCTGCTGGAATATCAACAGCGACGAACTGAATGAATAAATAGCAGCAGCAGCAGCAGCAGCAGCCTCCATACATCGTAGTTCTTCCAGAAAAACAACTGAAAAAATAACATACAATATTTCCAACAGGATATCAAGTAATAAAGAAAGGAAACAGGAGAGGGGAAGGGATGACAGTACTAATCACGGAAACACATATTCAAGATTACTTTGACTACGAAATATGGATACCTGGTCACAATCTATTTAAATGCGACCAAACGTATGACGTTTCATCTTGAAGACAGTGAAGGGTCTGTTGACAATCCCTCTTATGTACGAAGGGAGGCTGTTGAGTCTCCGTCCCTTTAAAATTACAACGATCTCTCACTATAATCATGGCACCTCAGCTTGTCAATATTTTGCATATTCTACCAAGATTTTTGCTTTCGTAGGGAGTGATTTTTATGCATAGCTTTGGAAACAATTCCTATAGGATTGTCCGGGTGTAAATTTTGATGCATATTTCTAGCCTGCGTTCCAGTAATCTAGATGCTTGACTGAATTTAAAAGAGCAGTGAAGGTTCCCCTATACATTCTCCAGATCTGTTATTTCCCCTGACAAGGTCCTGGATGCTCTAGAAGATAAACAGAATGCAGATGTTATATACACAGATTTTGCAAAAGCCTTTGACAAGTGTGACCATGGTGTAATAGCACACAAAATGCGTGATAAAGGAATAACAGGAAAAGTTGGTAGATGGATTTATAATTTCCTAACACGTAGAACACAAAGAGTAGTAGTCAACAGAGTAAAGTCTGAGGCAGCTACTGTGAAAAGCTCTGTTCCACAAGGCACAGTACTTGCTCCCATCCTATTCCTTATCCTCATATCAGACATTGACAGGGATATAAGCCACAGTGCTGTGTCTTCCTTTGCAGATGACACCCGAATCTGTATGACAGTGTCCACCGTTGAAGACACTGCAAGACTCCAAGCAGACATAAACCAAATCTTTAAATGGGCTGCAGAAAACAATATGAAGTTCAATGATGAGAAATTTCAATTACTCAGATATGGAAAACGTGAAGAAATTAAAATCTCATCGGAGTACAAAACTAATTCCAACCACACAATAGAGCGAAAAACTAATGTCAAAGACCTGGGAGTGATCATGTCAGAGGATCTCACCTTCAAGGACCATAACAATGTAGCAATTGCATCTGCTCGAAAAATGACAGGATGGATAATGAGAACCTTCAAAACCAGGGATGCCAAGCCCATGTTGACACTTTACAGATCGCTTGTTCTATCTAGGCTGGAATATTGCTGCACACTAACTGCACCTTTCAAGGCGGGTGAAATTGCTGACCTTGAAAATGTGCAGAGAACCTTCACCGCACGCATAAGTGCGATAAACCACCTCAACTACTGGGAACGCTTGAAGTTCCTAAACCTGTACTCCCTAGAACGCAGGCGGGAGAGATACATTATTATATACACATGGAAAATTCTCGAGGGCTTAGTACCAAACTTGCACACAAAAATCACTCCGTACGAAAGCAAAAGACTCGGCAGGCGATGTAACATTCCCCCAATGAAGAGCAGGGGTGCCACTAGCACGTTGAGGGACAACACAATAAGTGTGAGGGGCTCAAGATTGTTCAACTGCCTCCCAGCATACATCAGGGGGATTACCAACAAGCCCCTGGCTGTCTTCAAGCAGGCACTGGACAGGCACCTCAAGTCGGTACCTGATCAGCCGGGCTGTGGTTCGTACGTTGGACTGCGTGCGGCCAGCAGTAACAGCCTGGTTGATCAGGCTCTGGTCCAACAAGAGGCCTGGTCACAGACCGGACCGCGGGGGCGTTGACCCCTGGAATTCTCTCCAGGTAGACTCCAGGTAGTTATAAAGGGGCTGTTAATATACAGCAATATTCCAGTCTAAAGAGAACAGTTGACTTAAAGAATACTATCATTAGTATCAAATGTTTATCTCCTCAGTTTTTTCCAAAGCGGGGTAACTAAAATTTGTCCTCGCTGATGATCATATTGTTTTCTGTGGCCCACTGCCGTGTCCTCAATGAACGCCACTCCCATACAAATTCTAATATCTATAGCAGGGGTACTCAACCTTTTACGATTACAGATGGCCAATGGACTGCCCAATATGTCCCCATACCCCCTTCGCCAGACTATTAGGTACCAGTATGACTTAAAAAATATGTCAATAGCTTGGTTTTACTTTACATATGGATATTTAGAAATAAAACAGAGATCGAGTCCCATACCACCATTATTTGGTTCCCATACCACCAAAAGGTATGGATACCCCCGGTTAAGAACCCCTGATCTACAGGATGATACGGTGCTATGGTTTAGGTCTCTATGTTGGATATGAGGATGAGAAAGAATTGGGAGAGTACTATGTCTAGGGTGGTGAGGACAGCTTCTCACTGTGGTAGCCTCTCATTAATTTTGTTCACTATTACTCTTTGGGGTCTATTTGATAAAGTTAAAAATCAACTGACTCATTTGTTTGTATTCCTTTTGCATGCATTTTGTGTGCTATTACAAGTTGGCCACACCTGCATTTGCTGGTCTTGCAGTGCATCCAAGACCATGTCATATTATTATTATAATGAAAGAGAAGCGCTAAAGACCATGTGATAATGATAACCACACAGGAGCAACCTGCTCTAAACTCATGTGCAACTGCTCACTTGCGCAACTGTTGTAATATTTTTAAGAAGCAATCTTGCTTCTTAACTATCTCAGAAGATTTTGATGTGGGAAGCTGGCGCTATTGGTCCATATTTTTTGGCGGTTGCTTTACTGCCACCTTCGTGGAGTAGGCCTAAGACAGTGGTTCATGTATCCAGGCTCCTTCTCCTCCTCCATGGAATATTCGAAGAATATATATACTGTATGTGTGAACAAGTTGTGTATTCTCATCAGACAGGATGTGAATCAGTTGTATATTTCTCATTAAACAGGATATATAGAATTACTTGTATATATTCTTCATTAGGCAGGATTTATGAGAACTATTGACTGTATTCCTCAATAAGCAGGACATATGAATCACTTGTGTGAATTCCTCATTAAGCAGGATATATGTGAATGAGTTACATGTATTCCTCATTAAGCAGGATATATGTGAACCAGTTGTATTTTATCAACAAGCAGGTGAGTATACACTGCAGTCATACTGGAGAAAGCATTAAGAGAAAACTGTGTAACTATCAGTGGTTCTTGGGGAGACTTACTCTGGAGTGATTGATGACTATGCCGGTAAGTTGATTCACGTATATTACACGTTTAGATTGTTACAAGTGTCTCACATGGGAACATAAGTATATATTACCTGGGATAACCCAGTAAAGTGTAGTGAAGCACACTAAACTAGCGGATTGCTGTGCAGGCTGGATAAGAGAGTGTGTTGAGTGTGTGTGCTGTGTATTAGAGGCGGTTTTGTGGCGGGGATGAGGTGACTCACCCAGTGTCCTTCCAACCACACCAACACGCTCCACAACCAGGCCTTCGGCCGACCAAAGCATGACTTCCCCCCCATCACCGGAATCAACAACAGGTAGATCAGCCTAAGCGAGACTTTACCTCTCCTCCGAAATTTCCAAGCTGTAGATCCCCTACTACATATGACCTGTACTGTGATGCCAATCTTTATACTACATAATGTCACCGTGTACTACAGTAACCTTCACCCTCACTACCAGTACACCTTCACCCTCACTACCAGTACACCTTCACCCTCACTACCAGTACACCTTCACCCTCACTACCAGTACACCTTCACCCTCACTACCAGTACACCTTCACCCTCACTACCAGTACACCTTCACCCTCACTACCAGTACACCTTCACCCTCACTACCAGTACACCTTCACCCTCACTACCAGTACACCTTCACCCTCACTACCAGTACACCTTCACCCTCACTACCAGTACACCTTCACCCTCACTACCAGTACACCTTCACCCTCACTACCAGTACACCTTCACCCTCACTACCAGTACACCTTCACCCTCACTACCAGTACACCTTCACCCTCACTACCAGTACACCTTCACCCTCACTACCAGTACACCTTCACCCTCACTACCAGTACACCTTCACCCTCACTACCAGTACACCTTCACCCTCACTACCAGTACACCTTCACCCTCACTACCAGTACACCTTCACCCTCACTACCAGTACACCTTCACCCTCACTACCAGTACACCTTCACCCTCACTACCAGTACACCTTCACCCTCACTACCAGTACACCTGGTTGGTTGGTTAATGGGGTTTAAAGCTTATCGCCTACACGAGGGTCATGCGCCTGTACCTAACCTTTTCACTACCAGACAAGAATAGTGTAATCCCTAAAATAAGAATTACAGTAAACTCTCAACATATATACAATGAGAGAAATACACCTATCGGTGTATATATACTGTGTACATTTGTGCTTGCGAACACACTATATTATTATAATAATAATAATAATAAATCTTTATTTCTACAAGTACATGTACAAGGTATACAGACCATAGCTGACATCATCGACATACTATATAGAAAGCGTCTTGTTATGCAGAGCATTTTGGGCAAATTGAGTAAATTTTGTCCCCAGGATGCGACCCACACCAGTCCACTAACACCCAGGTACTTTCATGGGTTTCGTGAGTCTTCCTACTCACAAAGACTGGCCCTGTACCAGGCTTGTCCGGTGCTTGCCTGGACAACCAGGCTGTTGCTGTTGGCGGTCTGCTGGCCCACATATCCATTACAGACCGAGTGATCTGGCATTTTTTGAAGGCAATTCTTTAGTTCCATTTTAAGGACTTCAACACGTGTTCCAGCAGTGTTTCTGATATCTATTGGGAAAAATGTTAAAAAGTCTGGAACTACGTATGATGATAGAATGTTCTCTTACTGTGCCCACGGCGCCCCTGCCCACGGCAAGGACCTCTACAACACAATTCTCCTCAAAGATTTAAGTTATACCATGAATTAAGGAAAGATCCTGAACTTGACCTTACGAAACAGACAAAGCAAATGCGATAATAATTATGAACGAGGTAGATTATAATGGAAAAATGAAGATGTTATTAGAAGACGGGGGAACTTAATTAAGTTCTTCATGCTTTCCATATCTAGTCGGTTGGAACTTGTTGCCACTGAAAATCATGTTATTTTCCAATGCCTACTGAAAGACTTTATTTATATCTTCTTACAATTTTTCCTTGTATTTTACCGAAGTGATTTTCAGTTTTAAACCAGGCCTAATAGATTGAAAAGTAAATATTATACAACTACGAACTATTAAAACACCTAAATAATGTTTGTAAGATTTACCTGTTATCTTACAAGTTCATGACAGAGAAAATAATTTTGCCAGAGTACAAAACATTTGAAAGTTTTCCTTTCGCGCTCACCTGATAGAAAGGTAGTCCCTTCCTGGATGGTTGTTGCCTATCAACCTACCTGGTGGGTAGTCCCTTCCTGGATGGTTGTTGCCTATCAACCTACCTGGTGGGTAGTAGCCACATATAAGTGTACATAATTATATGTTGTTACAGGAGTAGAGTGCAGGCGCCTGGTCGTGCGTGTGTTTACTTTTACAATCATACTGGAAGAGAGTACAGGAGTACCTCCCTGGATGGTTGCTATCAACCTGCTGCCTGGATACAAAGGTACGAATATATTATATATCAAATGTTTTGATCAGAACAAACCTCTAGCTCCTTATCCACCCACCTTATCCAGCAACGTTCTAGAGAAATTATAGGAGACAATGGACAACACACCCAGTGAATAGCAGGGGCGCGTGGACACAATAAGAGAACATTGTATCAACATACGTGGTCCCAGACAAATCAATAGCTTACCAGAAGATTGTCAGAAACACTGCTGGAACAAGTCTTCAAGAGAAAACTGGACAAGCCCCTTCACCAAGTGTCAGATCAACCAGGCTATGATAAATGTGTCGTGGGGGTACCAGGCCTACCTGTTTTGTCTATGCCTACCAAGTGGAACTGACGAAGACAGAGCGGTGCCTCTGGCCTATGGCTCACGTGTGAGGAACTCGTGACGTCATAGTTGGCCAGGGAGCCTGTCTGTAAAGTAACTGGGTTTATCTAAGTATACTACACAAGTACACAGTAACACTACTGACACATGGGGCTGCTGGCCACAAGCAGCAACAGCCTGGTTGATCAGACAAGCCTGGCCCAGCGCCGGGCTGTGGGATGGTGAGAACTAATGGTGGACGAAAAGTCTTCTCAATATAATGTCATAAACCGCGGGAGTAAGAAAACTCTGGAAACCCGTCAAGGGTATGATAAAGGTATACCCCCATATAACAATACTGCTCTTAAAGGTGACAAACTGATGGTGTTGGATGGTGCGGAGTTATTGTTCACAAAGTAGACACTACCAGTGACCTGCAACACACACATCCCCTTCAAGGCTTCACGCTAATCCCCGGATCTTACTTTGTTCACTGTTACTCTTTACATCCTGATTTGTTAGAAACCTTGGTGATCCATTTACTCACTTTTCTTGTTATTCTTTATTCATGAATCATGTCTAATGTTACACTGTAGTCACACCTGTACAGGTACATGCATCTTAATACCAACACAAAACTCACATATGCATAATCAAGACAGACATATCGCCACGGTGGCTTTTCCAACTAGGATTGAGAAAAGTCATCGGTGGGGAGGTGTTTCCTTCAATGTCTTAATACATGGTCACACTTGTCTAAAGTCTTCACGTCTCCTTTAATATCTTAATATACATGGTCACCATTGTCTAAAGCCTTCCCTAAGTGTGTGCATTACTCGTCATCTTACTTGTCATGCAAAATTATGTGTTAATGGTGTAGCAGTTGCACGAGGCAGGAGCGTTCTTACCCACGCCCATGTTGTCCTGATATGTGTAAACACTATATCTTATTGAGTGTTCACCGTCCCCGTGGCCTGCTCCTAGACCAGCCCTCCTGGTTGGTAGCCTCATGAGTCAGGCTGTTCCCCGTGGCCTGCTCCTAGACCAGCCCTCCTGGTTGGTAGCCTCATGAGTCAGGCTGTTCCCCGTGGCCCGCTCCTAGACCAGCCCGCCTGGTTGGTAGCCTCATGAGTCAGGCTGTTCGTCGTGGCCCGCTCCTAGACCAGCCCGTCTGGTTGGTAGCCTCATGAGTCAGGCTGTTCCCCGTGGCCCGCTCCTAGACCAGCCCGCCTGGTTGGTAGCCTCACGAGTCAGGCTGTTCGTCGTGGCCCGCTCCTAGACCAGCCCGCCTGGTTGGTAGCCTCATGAGTCAGGCTGTTCGTCGTGGCCCGCTCCTAGACCAGCCCGCCTGGTTGGTAGCCTCATGAGTCAGGCTGTTCCCCGTGGCCCGCTCCTAGACCAGCCCGTCTGGTTGGTAGCCTCATGAGTCAGGCTGTTCCCGTGGCCGCTCTAGACCAGCCGTCTGGTTGGTAGCCTCATGAGTCAGGCTGTTCGTCGTGGCCCGTCCTAGACCAGCCCGCCTGGTTGGTAGCCTCATGAGTCAGGCTGTTCGTCGTGGCCCGCTCCTAGACCAGCCCGTCTGGTTGGTAGCCTCATGAGTCAGGCTGTTCCCCGTGGCCCGCTCCTAGACCAGCCCGTCTGGTTGGTAGCCTCATGAGTCAGGCTGTTCCCCGTGGCCCGCTCCTAGACCAGCCCGTCTGGTTGGTAGCCTCATGAGTCAGGCTGTTCCCCGTGGCCCGCTCCTAGACCAGCCCGTCTGGTTGGTAGCCTCATGAGTCAGGCTGTTCGTCGTGGCCCGCTCCTAGACCAGCCCGCCTGGTTGGTAGCCTCATGAGTCAGGCTGTTCGTCGTGGCCCGCTCCTAGACCAGCCCGTCTGGTTGGTAGCCTCATGAGTCAGGCTGTTCCCCGTGGCCCGCTCCTAGACCAGCCCGTCTGGTTGGTAGCCTCATGAGTCAGGCTGTTCCCGTGGCCCGCTCCTAGACCAGCCCGCCTGGTTGGTAGCCTCACGAGTCAGGCTGTTCGTCGTGGCCCGCTCCTAGACCAGCCCGTCTGGTTGGTAGCCTCATGAGTCAGGCTGTTCCCCATGGCCCGCTCCTAGACCAGCCCGCCTGGTTGGTAGCCTCATGAGTCAGGCTGTTCCCCGTGGCCCGCTCCTAGACCAGCCCGCCTGGTTGGTAGCCTCACGAGTCAGGCTGTTCGTCGTGGCCCGCTCCTAGACCAGCCCGCCTGGTTGGTAGCCTCATGAGTCAGGCTGTTCGTCGTGGCCCACTCCTAGACCAGCCCGCCTGGTTGGTAGCCTCACGAGTCAGGCTGTTCGTCGTGGCCCGCACCTAGACCAGCCCGCCTGGTTGGTAGCCTCACGAGTCAGGCTGTTCCCCGTGGCCCGCTCCTAGACCAGCCCGCCTGGTTGGTAGCCTCATGAGTCAGGCTGTTCCCCGTGGCCCGCTCCTAGACCAGCCCGCCTGGTTGGTAGCCTCATGAGTCAGGCTGTTCCCCGTGGCCCGCTCCTAGACCAGCGCTCCTGGTTGGTAGCCTCATGAGTCAGGCTGTTCCCCGTGGCCCGCTCCTAGACCAGCCCGCCTGGTTGGTAGCCTCATGAGTCAGCCTGTTCCCCGTGGCCCGCTCCTAGACCAGCCAGCCTGGTTGGTAGCCTCATGAGTCAGGCTGTTCGTCGTGGCCCGCTCCTAGACCAGCCCGCCTGGTTGGTAGCCTCACGAGTCAGGCTGTTCGTCGTGGCCCGCTCCTAGACCAGCCCGTCTGGTTGGTAGCCTCATGAGTCAGGCTGTTCCCCGTGGCCCGCTCCTAGACCAGCCCGCCTGGTTGGTAGCCTCACGAGTCAGGCTGTTCGTCGTGGCCCGCTCCTAGACCAGCCCGCCTGGTTGGTAGCCTCATAAGAACATAAGAAAGAAGGAACACTGCAGCAGGCCTACTGGCCCACGCGAGGCAGGTCCAAGTCTCCCGCCGGCTTAAGCCAATGCCCTGACCCAGCCAGGTCAGGTTACATTCACTTAAGGAAGGAGCACGGCATCTGACCTAGTAGCACAAACTAGTCAGGTCCCACTCACACCCACCCGCACCCACTCATATATTTATCTAGCCTATTTTTAAAACTACACAACGTTTTAGCCTCTATAACTGTACTCGGGAGTTTGTTCCACTCATCGACAACTCTATTACCAAACCAATGCTTTCCTATATCCCTTCTGAATCTGAATTTATCCAACTTAAAGCTATTGCTTCGAGTCCTGTCAATACAAGATATTTTTAGCACGCTATTTACATCCCCTTTATTTATTCCTGTTTTCCATTTATATACCTCAATCATATCCCCCCTAATTCTACGCCTTTCTAGAGAGTGCAGATTCAGGGCCCTCAGTCTATCCTCATAGGGAAGATTTCTGATACATGGAATCAACTTAGTCATCCTCCTTTGTACGTTTTCCAGAGCATTTATATCCATTCTGTAATACGGTGACCAAAACTGTGCAGCATAATCTAGATGAGGCCTAACCAAGGATATATAGAGTTGAAGAACAACCTGAGGACTCCTATTATTTATGCTTCTTGATATGAAGCCAAGGATTCAGTTTGCTTTATTGCGAACACTTATGCACTGCTGTCTTGGTTTTAGATTACTGCTAACCAGAACTCCTAAATCCTTTTCGCAATCAGTAGTATTAAGATCTACATTATTTAGTTTATATGTGGCATGGTTATTGTCCTGTCCAATATTTAGAACTTTGCATTTATCTATATTAAACTGCATCTGCCACTTCTCCGACCACTGCATAAGTCTATTCAAATCTTCCTGGAGTGCTCTAATGTCCTCATTTGAATGAATTGGACGGCCTATTTTGGTGTCATCGGCAAACTTGCTTATGTCGCTATTTATTCCCTCATCTATATCGTTTATGTAGATTGTGAACAACAAGGGGCCCAATACTGACCCCTGTGGAACACCACTTGTGACGCTTCCCACTCTGATTTCTCCCCATTTATGCAAACTCTCTGCTGCCTATTTGTCAACCATGCCTCTATCCAGGAAAAATTTCTCCTCCTATTCCGTGTGCCTTAATTTTACTCAATAGTCTCTGATGTGGGACTCTATCAAAAGCCTTACTGAAGTCCATATACACAATATCATATTCATTACCATGATCTACCTCCTCAAATACCTTAGTGAAAAAAATTATTAAATTTGTAAGGCAGGAACGCCCTTTTGTAAAACCGTGCTGAGATTCGTTGATTAATTTATGCTTTTCAAGATGGCTGCGAATTGCCTCGGCAATTATTGATAACATAAATTTTCCCACTATGGAGGTTAGGCTTATTGGTCTATAGTTCGACGCTAAGGACCTGTCTCCTGCTTTGAAAATAGGTATTACATTTGCAATTTTCCACTTATCTGGCACCATGCCAGTTTGCAGTGATATGTTGAAAAGATTAGCCATAGGTTTGTGAAGCTCCTCTTTACATTCCTTTAGAACCCTTGCATACACTTCATCAGGGCCTGGGGATTTGTTAGGTTTTAATTTATCTATTTGTCTAAGGACCATGTCACTTGTGACCCTGATCGTGCATAGTTTACTATCGTCCTGGTCTACATAATTTATTATTTCTGGAATATCGCTAGTATCTTCCTGTGTAAAAACTGAGAGGAAGTAAGTGTTAAAAATTCTACACATTTCCTTATCACTGTCGGTGAGCTGACCTGAGTAACTTTTGAGTGGGCCTATCTTGTCCCTAATCTTACTTCTGTATACCTGAAAAAATCCGCTCCTAGACCAGCCCGTCTGGTTGGTAGCCTCATGAGTCAGGCTGTTCCCCGTGGCCCGCTCCTAGACCAGCCCGTCTGGTTGGTAGCCTCATGAGTCAGGCTGTTCGTCGTGGCCCGCTCCTAGACCAGCCCGCCTGGTTGGTAGCCTCATGAGTCAGGTTGTTCATCGTGGCCCGCTCCTAAACCAGCCCGCCTGGTTGGTAGCCTCATGAGTCAGCCTGTTCCCCGTGGCCCGCTCCTAGACCAGCCCGCCTGGTTGGTAGCCTCATGAGTCAGGTTGTTCGTCGTGGCCCGCTCCTAGACCAGCCCGCCTGGTTGGTAGCCTCATGAGTCAGGTTGTTCGTCGTGGCCCGCTCCTAGACCAGCCCGCCTGGTTGGTAGCCTCATGAGTCAGGCTGTTCGTCGTGGCCCGCTCCTAGACCAGCCCGCCTGGTTGGTAGCCTCATGAGTCAGGTTGTTCGTCGTGGCCCGCTCCTAGACCAGCCCGCCTGGTTGGTTGGTAGCCTCACGAGTCAGGCTGTTCGTGCTAAGTCTGCATGTTTACCAACCTTAAGTTTTAACACTTCTCAAAATTATAATGTGACGTCGGTGCTGTGTGTATAGATTTTCGCTATTGCTGTGAGGGATATCTCAGTGGATACCTCCCCTGTGAGTATCCCTCACACTGCTTTACTACATTTCTAACCTGATTAATTGTTTTAAGAGCTATGATGCCCCAGTAATGAAATATATTAAAAACTGAAGGCGTCGTATAAAGCACTTTCTGAAATTTTTGATCAATAAGGAATTCCGGGAGTTTACGCCTGGGGCAGACTATAGAGGTATACTTGTGATATACCTGTAACCGTTTTTTTTTTTTAGTTTTTGTACAAGTAGCCCCGCCAGGGTCGTTGGTGTTGGCGGCCCGCTGGCCCACATTACAGCCTGGTTAATCTTACACTAGTGAATGTTATCAGAGGCTTCTTCAAAATCAAGTGGGGGTTGGTGTTATGTCTGAAATTTTGGCAGAATCCTGTGACATTTATTAGCGCTTCGCGATGGATGTTAATCATTAGTATATTTAACTGTATATTTAACTCGTTCTTGAGTTCCTTCAAACTTTTGACCAAGCAGCCTGTGGCGCCTGCGTCAGGCTGCAACAAGCACCAACAGGCAACAGGCTATGGCGCATGTACTAAACTGGTATAAACCTTCATAATAGATACCGACGAATTGGTTTAAAAAGACACGTGAGCAAACGCTAATGCATATTTATTAGGAAATGTTTTCTAATGTCCTAGTGTTTGTTCACGTCTTTTTAAATCACTCACTAGACTGGAATATTGCTCTACAGGGAACATTTACTTACTTTCAATTACCTGTTGATAGTTCTAGGGGTCATTGCCCGCAAGACCTGGTCCCAGACCACGCCTCCTAAATATGTCCATCAGTCACCTAGTGTAACCTAATCACCACATTATAATATTGTCAACGGAATAAGATACTGCGCTATCATTTCTACAACATGTCAGGAGTTTCCCACACATGTGTAACAAGGCGTGTGTTTGTACTCTCCAGACACTGACAAGAGGCACAGAGTTACCAGACGAGACAATTCTGGAGGGTCACTGCCCCAGTATATCTCAAACCCACGCACAGGAAGTCCCCCACAAACCATCTCTCTCACATACACGCACCAACACTTCCCGGAAAAAAGGTAAACAATAAAATTATTTAAAGGATTGAGTGGGGAAAATCACCTGGGTGTATGGCTGAGACCACAAGAGCAGAACCTAGCTTACCCTACAGCTAAGTTACAGTTAAGAGGGTTATAAACCCTATAGGGTTATACTCTCTATTTTATTCCTGACAGGCAGGAACATGTGACGTGCAGCCTTAATAACCCTCGTGTTGTCAATAGGCTTTAAAGTTTCATTATATAACCATATACACTCAGATATGCCATGATTTTTTTTCTACGCAGAATAATTTTAAAGGCTAAGAGCTGTTATCCTACCTCAGTTTATTTCCAAGTCCAGCACTATCTGAGGTATACTACCCCCCCAGGATGCCACCCACACCAATCGACTAACACCCAGGTACCTACTTACTGCTAGGTGAACAGTGGCAGCAGGTATAAGGAAACATGTCCAACGTTTCCACCCGGCCGAAAATCGAACCACGGACACTCGTATGTGAGCCGAGCCACATGACACCTAAATAAAGGGACATTAATTTTTCCCCCTCCCCATTCTTAACTTCATGTTTCTGCTTTCACATTAATGTGGCCTCTTAAAGCTGACGTGGCTGAGAATGTGTCGAGTGCGGCCATGACAATGAAAGTGTTGAGAGACGCATGTAACACATGGTGGCGGCAACTCAATGACACGATCATGACACAGCAACTTCACTTCTCAACTCAATTCCTTCCCTGGTACCTGAGTGGCCACGATCACTTACCTCCATGTAACCTTCCCTGGTACCTGAGTGACCACGATCACCTACCCCCATGTAACCTTCCCTGGTACCTGAGTGGCCACGATCACTTACCTCCATGTAACCTTCCCTGGTACCTGAGTGACCACGATCACTTACCTCCATGTAACCTTCCCTGGTACCTGAGTGGCCACGATCACCTACCCCCATGTAACCTTCCCTGGTACCTGAGTGACCACGATCACTTACCTCCATGTAACCTTCCCTGGTACCTGAGTGGCCACGATCACCTACCCCCATGTAACCTTCCCTGGTACCTGAGTAGCCACGATCACCTACCTGCACATATCCTTCCCTGATACCTGAGTGGCCACGATCACCTACCCCTATGTAACCTTCCCAGTACCTGAGTGGCCACGATCACCTACCCCCATGTAACCTTCCATGGTACCTGAGTGGCCACGATCACCTACCTCCATGTAACCTTCCCTGGTACCTGAGTGGCCACGATCACTTACCTCCATGTAACCTTCCCTGGTACCTGAGTGGCAACGATCACCTACCCCTATGTAACCTTCCCGGGTACCTGAGTGGCCACGATCACCTACCTCCATGTAACCTTCCCTGGTACCTGAGTGGCCACGATCACTTACCTCCATGTAACCTTCCCTGGTACCTGAGTGGCAACGATCACCTACCCCCATGTAACCTTCCATGGTACCTGAGTGGCCACGATCACTTACCTCCATGTAACCTTCCCTGGTACCTGAGTGGCAACGATCACCTACCCCCATGTAACCTTCCCTGGTACCTGAGTGGCAACGATCACCTACCCCCATGTAACCTTCCCTGGTACCTGAGTGGCCACGATCACTTACCTCCATGTAACCTTCCCTGGTACCTGAGTGGCAACGATCACCTACCCCCATGTAACCTTCCCTGGTACCTGAGTGACCACGATCACCTACCTCCATGTAACCTTCCCTGGTACCTGAGTGGCCACGATCACTTCCCTCCATGTAACCTTCCCTGGTACCTGAGTGACCACGATCACCTACCTCCATGTAACCTTCCCTGGTACCTGAGTGGCCACGATCACTTACCTCCATGTAACCTTCCCTGGTACCTGAGTGGCCACGATCACCTACCCCTATGTAACCTTCCCGGGTACCTGAGTGGCCATGATCACTTACCTCCATGTAACCTTCCCTGGTACCTGAGTGGCGACGATCACCTACCTCCATGTAACCTTCCCTGGTACCTGAGTGGCCACGATCACCTATCTCCACATAACCTTCCCTGGTACATGAGTGGCCACAGTCACCTACCTGCACATAACCTTCCCTGGTACCTGAGTGGCCACGATCACTTACCTCCATGTAACCTTCCCTGGTACCTGAGTGGCCACGATCACCTACCCCCATGTAACCTTCCCTGGTATCTGAGTGGCCACGATCACCTACCCCCATATAACCTTCCCTGGTATCTGAGTGGCCACGATCACCTACCCCCATGTAACCTTCTCTGGTATCTGAGTGGCCACGATCACCTACCCCCATGTAACTTTCCCTGGTACCTGAGTGGCCACGATCACACCACAGTTGGGTGTCTTTAATGTTGAAATGTTTGGCCTATACAGTAGGCTTCTTCATGTGGTGACACGAACCTGGCTCCCGAAGGAGTGTCGGAGTTCGTACATGTACCGCTTACAGCCCTATGGCAGGGACACGGTGAGCATTCATGTCACGGGGAGTACCGTTTACAACCCGTATGGAGTGGGCAGCCTTATGACAAGGGCACGGCGAGTCCGTAGTAGAAGTAGACGTGGGGGTCAGTCTAAGGACTGACCCCCACTTCTAGTACTAACGACTTCCACTCCATTTATACTACTTTTACTACCACCATTACTTCTGCCTCCCTTCACCCTTCACTCCCCTTTATTGTGCCACTAAACTACTCAACATTAAACTATTTTGGATCCTGGAGTAATTATTCTCCAAAAACATTCACTTACAAAAGAAACCTTATGACGACGTTTCGCTCCGTTCTGAACCATTGTCAAGTGAGGCGAGAAAAGTCGAGAAGGCCTGAAGACAGAGATGAAAGAGTGGTATTAGAAGTAACTAGAAGCAGTAGGGAGTTTTGATGTATTGCTCCACCCACAGTACTGTATTTTATTTTTAATTCTGTGATAGTAATTTTCAGAATTTAGAACTGGCGTTAGACTGAACAGAATGAAAGTATTAAATGGTATAAAATACCGATAAGTTGATGATTAAGATATTTGTAACAGTTGTGTGTCTTTAATGTTGAAATGTTTGGCCTATACAATAGGCTTCTTCAGTCAAATACAGAAGCAGCAGGTGTAGTAGTGAAATAAAGATGAGGTAATCAGTCCATCAACCTTGGAGAAATAGTATCTGAGGTGGTGAGTCCCTCAGCCTGGAGGAGAGTTCAGCTCCATGGTCTGGAACAATATTATTCCAAGACTGAGGGACTGACCACCTCAAATACTATTTCTCCAAGGGCAATGGAATGATTACGTCATCATTTCACTACTACACCTGCTGAATCTGTATTTGACTGAAGAAGTCTACTGTGTAGGTGAAACGTGTCAACAATAAGATACCCAACCGCTGCACATGTGCCTTAAATCATCAGGATGGAAAGAATAGATACATGATACTTGTCACCAACACAAAGCACAAAACTCACAGGTGCCCAGTTTACACAATGAAATTTTGAAAGAGACGCAAGAGTTGGAGCATCTGACCAGCCAAGGAGCACTTGACCAGCCAAGGAGCTACTGCGTGGGCGTGAGGTAGTGCTTGTGGGTGTGAGATGGTGCTTGTGGACGTGATAGTGCTTGTGTGAGGTGGTGAGGGTGAAGTGGTGTTTGTGGGAATGAGATGATGCTTGTGTGGGTGAGGTGGTGCTTGTGTGGGTAAAGTGGTGCTTGTGTGGGTAAGGTGGTGCTTGTGTGGGTAAAGTGGTGCTTGTGTGGGTAAAGTGGTGCTTGTGTGGGTAAAGTGGTGCTTGTGTGGGTGAGGTGGTGCTTGTATGGGTGAGGTGGTGCTTGTGTGGGTAAAGTGGTGCTTGTGTGGGTAAAGTGGTGCTTGTATGGGTGAGGTGGTGCTTGTATGGGTGAGGTGGTGCTTGTGTGGGTAAAGTGGTGCTTGTGTGGGTAAGGTGGTGCTTGTGTGGGTAAAGTGGTGCTTGTGTGGGTAAAGTGGTGCTTGTGTGGGTAAGGTGGTGCTTGTGTGGGTAAAGTGGTGCTTGTGTGGGTAAAGTGGTGCTTGTGTGGGTAAGGTGGTGCTTGTGTGGGTAAAGTGGTGCTTGTGTGGGTAAAGTGGTGCTTGTATGGGTGAGGTGGTGCTTGTGTGGGTAAAGTGGTGCTTGTGTGGGTAAAGTGGTGCTTGTATGGGTGAGGTGGTGCTTGTATGGGTGAGGTGGTGCTTGTGTGGGTAAAGTGGTGCTTGTGTGGGTAAGGTGGTGCTTGTGTGGGTAAAGTGGTGCTTGTGTGGGTAAAGTGGTACTTGTATGGGTGAGGTGGTGCTTGTATGGGTGAGGTGGTGCTTGTGTGGGTGAGGTAGTGTTTGTGGGTGTGCGGTAGTGCTTGTGGGCGTGAGGTGGTGCTTGTGGACGTGATAGTGCTTGTGGGCGTGAGGTGGTGCTTGTGTGGGCGTGAGGTGGTGCTTGTGAGTGTGAGGTAGTGCTTGTGTGGGTGAGGTGGCTGGCAGCCAAGTCACTGAACTAATTTCAGCATCTCTGAGTAAAGTTGTGCGTTCTTTTAAGGTGTTCTAGTTGTGTGTACATGTGTAGCTACGTACAGTGTAATGTTATTGTTTTGTGTACCACGAGTGACACCCATACACTCAGTGTATCTACACAGTTTCGGGGGCCAACGCCCCCAACCAAGTCTGGTCTCAGACCAGGTCTCCTGGTGGATCAACCAGACTGGTGGTGCTACGCGTACCATTATATTCATGGGAAAGCGCTAAATCCGTCATATATAACATGGGGAGTGAGAGAGAGTCTTGATTCAGGAAAACGCGTTATGTAGTATATATACAATAAAGCATATATATCTATACATCGAAATACGTATAGTTTTATATGTACAGAAGTACGCAGTAGTTCAACCACGCGGCCAGACCTCAGATCCGGAGCACCAGGCCTGTGATGAGTTATTTCATCAAATACACATGCAGTGAACTTCCAGAGATTTTTTGGAATGCTTAACAATTCGTAAACAAGCGAAATTATTTATATTATCTCTCAGTGCAGAGCATTATTCAAGCCTGCACATAGTGCCCCCCGATGCCGAGCGCCAGGCATCCATGTACTGTGCTGAGAGTTCATTTAAATTCTACTTTCTAAGATTAAACAATAAACTCTCATACAGCTTCTCTATACCGTGTATTTTTTATCTATAAATGCGACCGAAAAAACATCCAATATTGAATAGCAATTAGAAAGACCTTCACAGTACGAACTATTTAATTTTGGATGCATTTTTTCAATCGCATTTGCAAAAAAATGCACCATACAGCGGAGCTTCATGAGAGGTGACTTAGTGTTGGTGTAGAGGTGACGTGATCTTAATGAGCTGCGGGCAGATGATAGCTTAGCATATAAACTTCACCATGTATACTTCGCCACCTCTAGTGTTTTGGCAACAGATGAAACTTTTAACCTTGCTGGGGAGCCAAGTTCATTTCATATTAGCAATGGTATAATATACCGACAAGTTGATGAATATGATGAAACACTTGCGTATCTTGAGTGCCGATTTGTTTCGGCAAGAGAGATACCCGAGTGTGTCTTATTCATCAGCCTAGTTCATGTTAGATTACCCCTTTCTAAGACCCTTTCACTCTCGTGATTTTTCCCGCAACTTTCATAGTTTTTGTGAATTTCTGACAGTCCATAGAGTACTTATTCCTACTTACGAGCGATTGCGAACAATTGGAAAACACAACTTCCAAGTCTAGAACAACACGGCTTCACATCCCGACTCTCCTTAAGTGGTCTTCCTAGGCTCGATTCAGGGGGGTTTTCTCCCCCCTCGTGGCCTCGTCCTAGACCAGGCTGTTGGCGCTACCAGGACGAAGTTCAACGCAGGCACCATAGGATCTGGACCAAATATGAACTTATCAAGTTCACTTTAAAGACTGACTGACAATACTTTCGTTATAATTATACAGCCGAAATGTAAACTAAGTACAATTAACCGTATGTTTTATTTAGTAAAAATTAAAACAGTATGATGAATTAGATCCGGACTGATCAGTTCATCAATCTTGAGACTGATTACCTCAAACTCCCGATCTTCAATCATGATAAATTAGACACATTTGCAACACTTGGGTATCTTTAATGAGGAAACGTTTCGCCACACAGTGGCTTCATCAGTCCATACAAAGGAGAATGGTGAAGAACAAGAGTAGTTTGATGGAATCAGTCCCTCAGCCCTGAGTCAATGTAATCAGTCCATCAATCTTGAAAAGAATACAGCATATGTGCAAAGAAGTGGCTTATATACATCGACTCAGGGCTGAGGGACTGATTACCTCAAACTCCTGTTCTTCACCATTCTCCTTTGTATGGACTGATGAAGCCACTGTGTGGCGAAACGTTTCCTCATTAAAGATACCCAAGTGTTGCATATGTGTCTAATTTATCAAGTTGTCAGTTCTCTGAACCATTCATGTACATCTTCAATCATTCTTCTCTGTTGGCGGAACGTTTCCACAATAGATACCCAAGTGTTGCCCAAGTATCTAATTGACTTTCTTGTCGGTTCTTTGAACCATTTATCTACAATAAAACCCTAGTCTTTTTTATATAAATTAGTGAAGGTTTGAGGAAATCGACCAGCAATCTGGAGACAGATACTTGATCATGAAGTGAAATATGTAAACAATAAAGAACTTACTAAAAGTAGGACACATACACACACACACACACACACACAATGTTCCAGAGGTGGGACACAGCAACAAGGGGTCACAGTTGGAAGTTGAAGACTCAGATGAGCCACAGGGATGTTAGGAAGTATTTCTTCAGTCACAGAGTTGTCAGGAAGTGGAATAGTCTGGGAAGTGATGTAGTGGAGGCAGGATCCGTAAATAGCTTTAAGGAGAGGTATGATAAAGCTCCTGGAGCGGGTAGAGTGACCGAGTAGCGGCCAGTGAAGAGGCGGGGCCAGGAGCTGTGAATCGACCCCTGCAACCACAACTAGGTGAGTACAACTAGGTGAGTACGTGCACACACACACTCACTCACTCTCGAAATGTGTAGAATTACTTAAAATACCAGTTTTGTCGACCTAACGACCCTACTGGTTGTAGTTATGTACCCGGAAACACCGGGTTCATTACCAACCGCTGTTGATATAATTGCTAGCGATGATTATCTAAAATTGCTTAACGTCCCACACACTTATCTATCCAAAACCTGACTTAATTAAAACTGTGTGCTGATAGTTTTAGTTAACACTGTTATTCGTACCTCATAGGCAGGAAGTTTTTCTCACAACTGAAGGAACCAGGGCTCGATTACCCAGGTGAAGCGAGATGAAGCTATCTATACCTGTCTCGATACACCTGCTATCCCTATTCACCTATCAGACAAAAAAAACTCCTAAGTTAGTTAGTTGAGGTTTATGGGTCGCTTCCTGGGAAGCACAAAAAGGGTCCCAAGGGAAATAAGACACATGGCTGGGGTTATACTGGGTTAATAATCCTACGAGCTTACTACACCCAAGCCGTCTTCTTTTCTAGACGCTAAGAGTTGTCATGTTTTTAGTCAACAAGGATTGTGTTAAAATGTATAATTCATGGTATATGCAGAACAAGCTTTTTTATATATACCGTAGCGAGGGTAGTACGCCATTCCCGTTACCATCACACATCAACACCCATTCTATCAGCTACAAAAATTATCAGAAACATTGAAGTGACGCAGGTGGACGTCTTCAAGAAGAAACTAAATGGTGTTTATGAGACTACGTCCTCTAACCACTCTCCAGTCAATATCATTACATCAAAAATATACAATACTGACAAGATGATGACTAAGACATGTGCAACATCTGGGTATCTTTACCAGTCTGGAGAAACGTACCATACCACGGACGGGAATAGAACCCGCGATCAGAGTTTTATGACTGTGATCGCGGGTTCTATCCCCGCCCGTGGTATGGTTTGTTTGCAATCGTGTCATTACTATTTCGTGAGTCTGGAGAAACGTTTCTCCAAAGACAAGAAAGCAACACTTAATAATTAACCGCCAGACCAATGGATTGGTAAATTAACCGTCAATCCAAATGCTAAATGCCAAGCCCCAACTGGGAGCTTTATAAACCCAATGGCTTGGCTTTTAATTAGACGTTAGTCCAACCTATTATAACAAATAATAAGCAACTGCATTGTTAGATCGGGCAGAAATCAATGAACTGTAACGTGTGCGAAAACGCAAGTCTTATTTGGAAGAGGCTGCGGCCGGAGATCTCGTGCAGGATAACTATACAAGGTAAAACTGAATATAAAAAACAAAACAATAAGAGCATGAGGTAACAGAGCAACCTATCCTCATTTCACTTATATTACAAAAGCTAGGCTGGTTACCTTACACTAGGTTATTTCAGGCTAGATTGGGTTACACAAAATTATAAAAAAAAAAAAAAAACAGCATATTTAACCGCGCCAAAGTAAATAAAAAATGATCAAGAGTCATTTGGCAACACTGTAGCTCAGCAGAACCAGGAACGTTCAAATCTGAACGACTACCACCCAGGGTGCGATTTTTTTTAAATTACATTCATGGTCAAGCGCTAAACCCTTAGGGTCCATTCAGCGCATGGGGACTCTGGGGGCAATCAGGTTTGATCCGAGGAAGGAGAGCCGTCCAACAACCCCCCCCAGCACTTCCTTCGAAGGAGTCTAGGACGGGTTGGATTAACTATGCAAGGCTACTAATGGTATACAATACCGACAAGTTAATGAACAAGATATGTCAACATTTGAATATCTTTATTACTGAAACGTTTCGCTAGCGTATTTTCTTCAAATACTGGTGAATACAACACTAAAGACAGTAGAATAACTTCTATCTTTAGTGTTGTATTCGTCTGAGTTTGTTGTGAAGGCGAAACGTTTTAATAATAAAGATAAGAAAGTGTTTCATGTGTTTTATTCACCAGGTTTTTATCTCACTATCCTCAAGCTTAATTGTTCCAGTTGGCTACACCCAACAACCATCTTTAACCCTCTCAGGGTCGACACCCCCGATCCTTAACTCACTCTCAGGGTCGACACCCCCGATCCTTAACTCACTCTCAGGGTCGACACCCCCGATCCTTAACTCACTCTCAGGGTCGACACCCCCGATCCTTAACTCACTCTCAGGGTCGACACCCCCAATCCTTAACTCACTCTCAGGGTCGACACCCCCGATCCTTAACTCACTCTCAGGGTCGACACCCCCATCTAACTCACTTCAGGGTCGACACCCCGCTCCTTAACTCACTTCAGGGTCGACACCCCCAATCCTTAACTCACTCTCAGGGTCGACACCCCCGCTCCTTAACTCACTTTCAGGGTCGACACCCCCCAATCCTTAACTCACTCTTAGGGTCGACACACTCGATCCTTAACTCACTCTCAGGGTCGAACCAATCCTTAAATCATCTCAGGTGACACCCCGATTTAACTCACTCTCAAGAAAACATTTAGAAAACTTAGAAATGATAGAATCTTTCCCGATGGTAATGACACCGAAAAGTACGAAATTTGACGGAAAACATTTCACGAAAAAATTTTGCTCTCGCTGAAGTTATGCATATCAGTGATATACGCATTCGGCGATTTCAACCCCACTTTGAGCCCTATTTTAGGCCAATTCCATTGTTTCAGTCGACTAAAAATCATTGCTACTTCGCTAGAACTCCATTTGTTCTATAGACTGAGTAAAACAAACCGTCCATTTACCGATTTCAACTACCCAAGAAAGTGGTCAGAAATTGGCAATTTGGCCAATTTCACACAAATTTCAAAAGATGCCAATTTCAAAATAGGGTCCAGAATAAACAAGACAGACATTCCTGGCACTAAAATAACATTTTCTCTGTTCATTAGTCACGTCTCCAGGCCCCTCATATATTACATTTGCTTTCCATTTTGAATGTTTATTCTCACAAAAAATAGATTTACTGTTATGCAGACTACTGCATTATTGTAAAAAAGGTATAAATAATATCAGCGCACTTGTGAAAGAATATTAGACTCACCAGTTGACGTGTATTGGACGCGTGGCGTGATTTGTTTACTCTTGAATATCGGCAAAAATCGAACATTTCCGCTACTTTGAGCTCAATTTTAAGGTACTTTTCATTGTGAAGCCAATCAAAATCATCTCCATTTCTGTAATATATCTTCCATTCTATCAAATGAGACCAAGAAAACGAGAATACAACCATAAATACCATACGAAAATACAATGCAAAGTCGCTGTTTTAAACCAAAAACACGGTCGGGTTTTTTTCTCATTATGCACTGCGTGCTGCAGGATTTTTTTTATACTGCTCACACTGACCATGCAGAGCCATTCTTTCATATGTAGACCTACCAGCTTTCTTCCACCAGATTTGAAGGAGCTAGAATTTTGGCGTATAAATACGGGACCGACACTGGCTCTCAAGCCATACATATACGGGACCGACCCTGAAAGGGTTAACCCCTAAAATAAAGACGTGCAACACAGGATATATATTACTTAGGAAACGTTTTGCCCATTAGTTTCTTTAATCCAATAGAATAAGAAAACTTTTATGCAACCCCCGCTTTTCACTAAATTTATTTCAAATTCTCCTGCACATTTCACCCACAGAAGTCACGGTATTGTGAGAACTGGAGCCTGGCCCTCAAGTATTTTCCATTTATATATTATCAGATAGGCGCAGCACCAGAATTTCTATAGGGGGGGGGCTATCAGGTTGGAAGAGGGGGTGGAGACTTGTTTTGAAGCTGTGTTATTTTTAGTATTTTTACTTGGGGTGCTGAGGAAATTTTAAGGGTCTGTAGCCCCCAGACTTCCCCTTGGAGCCGCCTCTGTTGTCAGGTGTTTATGTAAAACTGTTTCAATCACTATATATGTGAACACTGGCATGTTGTTACTAAAAGAGGTCTTCCACCTGTCTCCCCTTTGTGATATCCTGGATCAAGAGTAAAAGTCTGAGAACAAGGTGTCCTCCCAGGCTCCCAGATGCAGTTAATGAGTTCACAATATCCTCAAACATGGCTCCAATTAAACCAGCTGCCCAAAGTAGGCCAGATTTAGTGTTATTAAGATAGCCATCTGAACGAACCAGTCATCTTTTTGTTGCACTGTAGTATCTCCAGCCCGTGAAGACACTTTTAAGAAGAACCATTTATGGGGACAGTATCGCTAAAGTTATAACTGAACAAAGCCCTACACAAAGCGTAATGTTGCTTGTTCTGTAACATGTCTTTCTCCCCTTGGATCACACTCCAGCTCAACTGAAAGTAAACCTTCAAAGCTGACACAGCTACTGAACACGTAATAGAATGCTTGACACATTCTTACCATCTGGATCCTTCAAAATCAAGTAGGATATTACATCGGAAATGCTAGCAGAATATGGTAACATTTATACACGTGCGGGCTGTCAATCTTTCATGCGTTTAATGACGTACAGTGGGCCCCCGGATTACGTACTGCTCCAAACTCGAACAATTATGTAAGTGTTTTTGTAAGTGTATTTTTGGGGGTCTAAAAGGACTAATCTAATTTACATTATTCCTTATGGGAACAAATTCATTCGGTAACAGCACTTGAACAGCATTCTGGAACGAAATAATGATGTAATCCGGAAGTCCACTGTATTTTAATCGTACCGTGGCTTTAAGTACAGTGGACCCCCGCCTAACGAGCAAAATTCATTCCAGAAGCCTGCTAAAGTGCCATTACCAAATGAATTTACTTCCTTAAGAAATAATGTCACGTAGGTTAGTCTATTTCAGACCCCCAAAATACACTTCCACATGCACTTACAATATTATACTTACATAATTGTACGATTTCCGGGGTGCTCGTTAGGCGGGGGTTCACTGTAATTCCTTTGGTTGTAGTGCTCAAATATCGTTGGCGAAAAAAAAAGCGATATCAAACTTAAATAAGGACTAAATACTAGATGTGGATTTTCCTCTCCATTTTGCACTGAAAAAAAAAATGTTCTTTTAGTTACTTTCAATTTTCCTGGTTCCTTCCTGTTTTCCCTCCTGGGCATAAATTATACTTTGCTTAAGTATAATTTCTATGACTGCACACGTGATTTATGTTACACACACACACACACACACACGCTAACTTCCCAGCACATCCCAATGTCATGCTCAAGGTACAAGAACACTGACAATTATTGATATTAGTTTTCATAGAAAACATAGTTTAATGTCGGTCTCTGTCTACCTTAGAGTACATGCCCACCCCACCTTGTGGCGTTTCAGGCTGCTGTTGTTTTAGCAATTATTATTATTATATTCATGTTACAGCGCTAAACCCTAAGAAATGAGAGATAACTACGTGTTCTGTAAGGAAAACAGGAATCACGAATGCGTACAAGGGGTAACTCCCACAGAACTGAGAGTTATAGACGAGAATAGCAAACAAAATTCCACTCAAAGTGTTCACTCTAAAATTTATATGACTGCTGATACAGCAGAAGAAATCGATTATGTAAACAGAAATGCACACAAAACAGTACACCAATCATATACAGTGGACCCTCGCCATTCGAACACTCCAAAACTCACCCTTTTATGTAAGTTTATTATTGTAAGTGCTTTTATAAGTGTATTTTTGGGGGTCTAAAAGGACTAGTCTAATTTACATCATTCCTTATGGGAATAAATTCGTTTGGTAACAGCACTTGAACAGCATTCTGGAATGAGGGTGAGTTTTGGAGTGTTCGAATAGCGAGGGTCCACTGTATGTACCTGTATTTCAAGACATTCTAGATTTTTACTAGAACTAGTAGAATCCACTGGCAAAACAGACCTCATCAATTATAGCCAAAAGAATATCGAAATATATAAATACTATCCTTGGGAAAAATGATGGAATATGCAGATGGGACAATCCCCCCTCTAAAAAAATGGTACCTAATCTCATAACTGCTCATGTCATTCCATTTCCTGAAAACATTTTCACCCTAAATACGTATGTGTTATGTGTTGATAAATAAACAATTCTTTAACATAAACTGCCCCACATACCACATGAATCAGGACGTAGAAGCCAAGTGAGCAAACCAACCATGGTATTCCCAACCAAAAGATAATAAAAAGTCAAAAAATGACAAGAATAGTGAACAAACAAACCATGGTATTAACAACCACTCACCCCAAAAGTCAAGAAATAAGAATATTCTACCACCTAAGAGACATGTTGGATTAGAAAGAAAGCCATGCTAGTGGCAGCCTCATCAGAGCCACAGATAAAAATATAAAAAAAAAAAATTCCCCTCCAAAACAAATATAACATCAGAGGTGGCTCCAGAAGTTATATATAGGAGGGTGCTTAGGGGTGGCAATCTGGTTGCAAGAAGGGGGAGTGGACTTGTGCTCCCCTGTATAACATCATTTATTTTTGCAAATACAGTGGTCCCTCGGTTTTCGGTCATCTCCAAACTCGAACATTTATGTAAGTGTATTTTCGCAAGTGCTTTTGCAAGTGTATTTTTGGGGGTCTGAAATAGACTAACCTACGTGACATTATTTCTTAAGGAAGTAAATTCGTTCGGTAATGGCACTTGAGCAGCATTCTGGAAAGAATTTTCGGCGAAAACCGAGGGTCCACTGTATGTAGTCTTACCAGGCAACAAAAAATGCCTTTCACAGAGACCCACATAAAAGACTACTCTGATAATAAAATATGGATAACTGGCTACAAGGGATGTATTCAAGATTTTTCTGTATATTTAAATTATTTAACACCAGAGATGTAGAAGTGTTTGGCAGTAAAAAACATGAAGATCAGAATCCTGTTATTATACTTTTTAGACTGATAAATTCACCATATGCTAGAAAATACCACGACCTTATATTCACAAATACTGAAAATCTGGTGTGGAACATAATGGTGTTGAAATGCAGCAAAGTTGGACCACAATCTAATTGAAGTTCACACCTGTATACAAACTGGTCTTGAGCAGCAAATCAATCAGTTATTAGGGTGTACTCAACCAATTTAACTCCAACAATAAATATATTACCTGATATCAAATTAATCATGATCTTTGTGAAATATCTGGGAAGACAATACAAATAACATGAATTTAAACCTGTCTCAAAAGGATGAGTTCAAATGCACTAGTGTAGACAGCCTGACTGTCTGAATAGACAGCCCATGCTGTCTGCCAGCTGAGTTCATATTTCGCACCATGCTTGTTCCATAGTTTCCGCCAGAGGGCAAGCCTGTAGGCATACCCACGTCAGTCTGCGACACCCTGCCTCTCCCTCACTTGGCGCCCAAACTTCTCTCAGACAACAGGCCTACTTCTCTCCCTCTCGCAAGGCGCATGGCCCGCCGGGCCATGGCCACAGACACGCAGCCTGTTACTCGCACCTTTATTACAAATAAAGAAGCCTCCGAAGCCTTATCATTTCAACCACGCCTCCAAGAAGATGCCAAATAAACGTCGTTATATATGGTGACAGCGGTGCCTCGCAGCAGTTGTGTTTGCCCGCGAGGGGAGGAAGAGGAATGAAGTTTGTCTTCAATTCATCAGCCTACACAAGAAGCATCAGTCTCTCAACGAGTTATCCTGATGTCGTGTCTGCAAATCTCAGCATCCAGACACAGGTACAAGCAGGATTCAGGCCGAAATTTGTTGAATTCTCCGAGAAATGACGTCATTGACTCTACGCACAGCGTCCCATGCTGTTTCTCAGTCATGTGCTCAGCCTTGCCAGCATGTTCTGCTGTTGTTGTTCAGCTCAGCACAACTATTTCAGCACTTCAGAGGTGAGTTTGTGGTGATTTCCCAGTGTGAGCGTGTCTCCTCGTGTGTTGTGGGTGAGGGAGGTAGGTGCGCAGCCATCTCCCCATACACACCTGCCCTAGTGTACGCCACACACTCCACTCACTGCACTCACTCCCTCTCTGCTGTTTTCTGTGAATTTCCTTGTGAATTCTTGCCAGAGCTGTGTATCCGAGTGTCCGAGGCCACTCGAAGCCACGTGTGACCAAGCCACGTGATCAGTACGCCATGTGGGTAAGCCAGATCAGCAAGCCACGTGCTGTGGTCTGCGCCCGCATCAACCCATGACGTCACCACGATGGTGCCTGACTTCACTGACGTCACCATGCTGCTGACGTCACGATGCTGCCGACTCCACTGACGTCACTCGCGATGTCACTCCATGACATCACACGACGTCACGCCTGACATCACCCATATGATGTCCCGAGTGCTGTAGTTTCACAGTGATCATTTTATTTTCATTATTTGTTGAGAAGTGTGAGAGAAGATATGTCGAGTGTTCATTATTCCTCTCAGTCAGTGTTCTCACATGTTCGAGTATTGCTTAGTGACGATTTTTATACAGAAAAGCGTCATTTGCTAGTAAGCTATGTTGTACCACATGTGCAGTATGTGTGCAGTTTTCTCGTGTGTCCTATGTAGCACCTGTGTGTTACTTTATCACCCGGTGTGTGACCCGCGCCCCGCGCGCTTGACAGCTGACATTTGTCAGTCCAGGCGTCAGTTACGAGCATTTGAGCTCCTTGTACAGAAAGCTCTTATTGTTCGCCGCTCGTAGATGCCTTTGCTGAATCGTACCCGCGACGATTCTCCCATCGAGACCGTTCCACTTCACTTCCTAGACCGCCAGTCCAGTTATTGCAGATGACCAGTCTGGGGACTCTTACACTGCCCTCTGCTGTAACTTCTACTGTCGAGAGATGACACTCGTCGAGCCGCAGTTAAGCCTGTTGGCAGGCGACTGTCAGCCTCGTGTCACAGCTTCAGTGAGCAGCCTGCACAAAGTTGATGTCACTTTGACTGCTAGCCCACTCACTGCAGTAAGGTATATGCTGTTACGACCTCCAGATGTTTCGCCGAATCGTCCCTGTCACGACTCACTCCACACTCGCCAGCAGCGACAGTACCAGTCGAGAAATGTCCTCCTGAGTCGCTTGCCAGTCCTGTCCTGTTGCGACTACTGACGACGCTGCTTCACCTCCAAGAGGAGACCGTAACCTGTTACGTCACAGCTCAGCCGCAGCTTGTCTCCCGTGTTGCAGTATGTATCCAGACGCAGGAAGGCGTGCAGTGCTGCATCGACGCTCACTGCCTTAGACCACGAAGCACACCGTTTTTTCTTTCCTCTCTGGAGGAAGTTTTTTTTTCTATGTCCATATGTTTATATATATATGTATTTTTCTTTTGTGTTCTGTGACCTGTTCTTGCGAGAGAGAGACCCGAGTTTTTTTTAATGCCATTCATGGTCGGGACGACCATGGGTGCGTGACCGAGCGATGTAGACAGCCCTGACTGTCTGCATAGACAGCCCATGCTGTCTGCCAGCTGAGTTCATATTTCACGCCATGCTAGTTCCATAGTTTCCGCCAGAGGGCAAGCCTGTAGGCATACTCACGTCAGTCTGCGACACCCTGCCTCTCCCTCACTTGGTGCCCAAACTTCTCTCAGACAACAAGCCTACTCCTCTCCCTCTCGCAAGGCGGATGGCCCGCCGGGCCATGGCCACAGACACGCAGCCTGTTACTCGCACCTTTATTACAAATAAAGTAAGAAGCCTCCGAAGCCTTATCATTTCAACCACGCCTCCAAAACGCCAAATAACATATCGTTATACTAGAAGTGTTCTCCACTCATACTATTAAGAAAAATGAGAAAATGCAGGTTAGACAGATGCAAAGATGAAGATGAAGATCACTGAACTTCTCAAAGTTCTCACACTTTTTCAAGAAAGAAAAATGCTGCTTAGAGATAGAAAGCATGGAGATAAAACTGAATGCATCATACAGAGTCCAAAAGGAACAAAAAGCCAGTAATGGAAATGAAAGAAACCCAAAATTATCTTTCTCATATGCTAAATTCAGGGCAAAAATTACACCCCTTAATTAATTAAAGGAAATAAAAGCTACAATGATGTCAACAAAAAATTTAGCAAAATACTGAAGTCACGATATGGCTGTATACAGTGGGCCACTGATCAGACAAAAGATGACAATTCATGTGAATCTTTTATACATGACTCAAAATTCTTCCAACATCTCCAAAACTTACTGACAAAACCATAATATCACTCAAACATGGAAAACTCCATGATAGTATGCCCAGGAATTGTGTTCCAAGCCCAAAAGTGTGGAAGTTTATATTTATTAAAAAGTAAAAAAAACTATCACATGCTTTAAATATCCTATGAAGATGGAGTCTGAGTACATGAGTCATTCAGCAGTCATTACCAAACTACAGAAGAAAAAATCACAAAGGTGGTAGCAAAGCAATTCGAAAAAACTACAAATTGTCCCACATTACCAAAATCTGAAAGAGTTTTACGTGGTAAGACTACTAAACACACACACAGAATCACAGCAAATGCACAACCCAGGGAAAGAAGAAAGAAGGATTTAGAGCAGATCGCTCCTGCCTCTCACAATTGCTTGACCATTATGTAAACTTGGATGTACTGAAAGACAGACAAAATACAAATGCAGTATACAGTGGACCCCCAAGTAACAAGCATAATTCATTCCTGAAGCCTGCTCAAGTGCCATTACCGAACAAATTTACTCCCTTAAGGAATAATGTCACATAGGTTAGTCTATTTCAGACCCCCAAAAATACACTTCCACAAGCACTTACAATATTATACTTACATAATTGTACGATTTCTGGGGTGCTCGTAACTCGGGGGTCCACTGTACACAGATTTTTCAAAGGCCTTTGACAAGCGTGATCATAGTGTAATAACACAAAATGTATGCATATGAAATACGTAACTAGAAAAGTGGAAGGATGAATTAATTTTCTCACAAAATTGAATACAAGGAACAATAATTAACATAGTAAACTAAGAGGCCTGTTACAGTGAAAAAACACTATTCCTCAAGGTAAAGCACAGTACTTGCCCCTAATTCCCTATTTTATTTTCATATCCAGCACAGACAGGCTTAAATCATAGCACTGCACAATATTAGCTTTTGCAGCTGATACTAAAATTGATATTAACTGATATTAACCAAGTTTTCTAGTGGATCACAGAAAACAATATAATGTTCAATGAGAACAAATTTCACTCAGCCATGGAAAAATTGAAGAGTTAAAAAATTTAAATGGAGTATAAAACAACTCAAACCACTCAACATAAAGGAAGGGGAATGTAAGGAATGTATGTGTGATAATGTTAGACCTAATATTCATGGATCACAAGTGTTGCTATCACAAATGCAAGGAAAATGATAGGGTGGATAATTATAACCCTCAAAACAAGAGATGCCAAGCTAATGATACTGTTCAAATTTGTGTTCTCTATACTGGAATATTCTTGCACACTAACAGCCCCTTTCAAGAAAGGCAAAAATTACAGAACTGGAGAATGTGCAGAGAACATTCACTGCCCATATAAATTGAGCCAAGTACCTAAATTATTAGGAACACCTTAAGTCCTTTGTGAACCACACCCTCTTGAATTTATGCCTAGAAAATTCTGGAGGGATTTGTCCCAATTCTGCACACAAAATCACTCCCCACAAAAGCATGAGGCTTAGATTATGTAAAATACCCCAGTGAAAAGCAGGGGTGTAATGAGTAGTACACTAAGACAACTCAAAAGTGTAAAGAGACCAAGGCTTTTCAATATCTCCCTTTATATAATAGGAATTACCAACAGACCCCTAGCAGTGTTCAACAGGAAACTGGATATGTTCCTCAAATTAGTTATTAATCAAGCAGTGCCTATGTAGAATTGCATTCAACTAGCAACAACAGCTTATTTGATCAGTCCATCATCCAGGAGACCTGATCTGGGACCAGGGTTGTGGGGGTGGTGGAAAGGAAGGATAGAGTAGCTTCAATATCTTCGCTCAAGAGCTCTTCATAAGCATCAAGCATTCCTTTTGAAGGGGATCACATTGGTAGCCCTACTTGGTTACAACAGTAACTTTTAATCTGGGTTTCATTGTATTTGACACTAAGATCACTTATAAGGAATCTTATTATTATTGCTTAAGAACTTTGAAGTTTACAAAAATTGCTATACTACTAATTGCAATTTGTACTAGGATTTTTTCTGCATTGCTATTAAATTAATATCTGTGGCTGTAATGAGGTAAGTATTAGATTTCCAGATCTGGCAGTCACTTCTGCTGTGGCCCATCACAGAGCCAAGAAAGAAACCTTTAAAGATCCCACAGCTGCTGATACCTTACTGGAATGCTTCACAATATTCTCATCAAAAATCTACTGGTAAAGCTCATGCTCAGGTTGACTTATTTTGCTTAATGTAAGAGAAGCTCATCTTGTGATTTATCATTATATTCACAAGGGTGGGGAGAGAGCATCTAGGAGAGGTGGTTAGAGGGCAGTTGGGAGAGAGCAGGTAGGAGAGGACGCTGAGGAGAGGGCAGGTGGGGAGGAGGGTCGACCCCAAGGTCGTCTTCCTCTGCAGTGTCTGCTGTTGTGTTATGATGCAACTCCATCACTACACGCATCCCCTCTATTCTCCCCGCCCACCCCTTTATCCTTAACCACCCACCCATCCCCACTATACAGTACTCCCCAATCTCACCCTTCCCCACCCATCTACCCTGAGACTAAACTTCTCTATGGCCTGTCTGTTCAACCAACCTGTTGCTGTCCACAGCCTAGTCAACACATCCTGACTCTTCTGGCACTGCTTGCAGGAACTAGTCCACCCTCCTCTTGAAAACTTCAACCACTGATTAATAATAATTACCTAATGTGGTCAGGTGGCCATGCTTGCAGCTCTCATCAGGAAGGCCAGGGAGACAGTGTGGGGAAAGAGGCAGTCAATTTCCCAGCAGGAAGATCTTGTCTCCAATATTATATGCGATTAATTATAATTACAAATCTCCGTTAGTCAAACGTGTTGAAAGTTTTCATGTAGACTGTATATGCATTAATAGGAAAGTATCATATAGTATACAATGCTGACAAACTGATGAATAAGACACATGTGTAACACTTGAATATCTTTACTGGTGAAACTTTTACCTACACAACAAGCTTCAGTCGAATACAAGTGAATATAACACTGGAGATGGTATCACAAATAGTTTTGAGGTGATCAGTCCCTCAGTCTTGGTGGAAGGTGGTCAGTCCTCAAGCCTATCCAGGATATAAGGTCTAACTTGCACCCAGACCTTTATACTGGGGCAGAAGAGTTGTAGCAGCTGGACATGACATCACAGGTAAGCGTGGCCTACTAGTGGAAAGGGTGTCATGCTAAACAGACAAGTACTATATTCATTTTCAACAGAGCACAGTTTCAAGGTGCTCAAGGAGTTGTGAGGTGCAGGAGTGCCCAGCCATGTTACCCGGGATTGTGTAGACAACATGATTATGCGGTTCCCACATACACATATTATTTCAATGTGTACTTCTTTATCCTCTTACAAAATTTTCTATGCATCATGTTGCAGTAATTCTACAGAAGTATAGATTTTGCTACTGCTTTACTGCCATCCATTTGAAGCATATTTCAGCCATTTTAGTTTTGGCAATACAGGTGAAATCTCAATTTAACAAACTAATAAAGTGATAGGAGGTCCAATAATGCCAAAGCCAAGAATGTCACACAAAATCAATTTACCCATTAGAACATAAACAATTCTGGATTTAATGGACTTTGTTAGATCAAAATCCATTAAATCAAGGTCTAATTGTATAATCATCACCCTTTAAACTCCTAGGAGTAAGGTTCCTAGAGGGTTTGCAAACTAAAAATCAAATACAAAATTATGCCTGCATTACTTTCGTTTCAGACTTTGGTTCATTTTGTTTAAAGAGATGACATCTCTGTAATGTTTGTATTACTCTACTAAGCCACTGAGCACAATTTTAATGAAATCGTATTGTCAGCTTCAAATTTAGTTGTGCAACAGCCTAAATAAAAAAAAAACTGCCAGACAACCACTTAATTAAAATTACTATATCTCTAGGTTACTCATAGGTTAAACCTTGGAATAATCATTGCCCACAAACTAGAAAGTGCTCAAGTCTGTAGGGACGACTGTAGCAAATCCTAAAAATTGCAAGCTTTTTTAATTCTTGGGATTTGATTATCAAACTTTTTTAATGGTGGGAACCAGCCATCTCACATCAAGGTAGGGTGACCTACAAAGAAAACACTTTCACTGTCACTTGTTCAATCACTGTCTTGTGAGAAGGGCCCCAACATCACAGTCCATCCCTAATTCAGAGTGCAGGTACTGTACTTCCCACCTCCAGGACTCAAGTCTGACTAACTAGTTTCCCTGAATCCCTTCAAAATGATACCTTGCTCACACTCCAACAGCATGTCCAATCATAAACACCACTTGCCTCCACTCAATCTTACCTAGCATGCTCACACAAGCCTGCTGAATGTCCAAGCACCTAGAACTCAAAACCTCCTTTACCCGCTCCCTCCAACTTTTCCTAGGATGACCCCCTACTCCTTTCCTCCACCTAAGCCTGAATAAATCTATAATTCTTAACAAGAATTTAGGTAATCACATTATGGAGTAACTTACAATGTAAACAGACAGATGTAGCAGTAGCCAGGCATAAGTTGGGTTACAAGTAGGGGTGTGCCAAAGTATCAGTAGGTATAGCATAATTTTGATATCAGTATCAGCCTAGAACTGAAAATTGGTTCCTGTATCAGTCAATGCTGATGGTATCAGTATCAGTATTGGTTAATGTTAGTGGTATTGGCATTGATCTAAAATTAAGCATCAACACTGGTAACAGCAAAATAAGTGGTACTGTTCCATCCCTAGTTACATGAACTTCTGTAGTTTGACATACTATACTGTAAACAGATGATGATGATGATCAAACTTAATGTGACATACATGCAATCAACCTTTTGGTCAACTTCTTAAAAAATATCTGATTATGTTGAGGCAGAGAGGCTCAGAGAGTAGAGAAACTCTCAAAACTCTTCAAAGGTATTCAGAGGTAATAAGAGAGAGATGTAAACGTACATTTTTCTACTATAGTGAAAGTAAGATATGTACATACTGTACAACCAGAAATCTGAGAAAATGTATTCTAGATTTGCTTCTAACATATAATTATTACATTTATGGAGGGGGACTGGAAGGCACTAAGGACTCAATTCGAGGAATTGGAGCACAAGATCAATTCCTTAGATCAAGAGCCCCTCACCAGCATCAAGGAACCTCCCTTGAGTTGTGTAACATATAGAACCACTCTAATAACTCAATTTGCAAATACCCAAATACACTTTCATCCCTTTTCCCTTTTAGGCTTTTTGTGTACCCAAATACTCTTGAACTATCCATATTATGGATATGTGGTGCACAATAAACTAACCACTTCGGAGGAAGAATATAAATCTGTAACAGTACATTTTACCCTATCTGTACACAAGTTTGAGTTCCTCAAGTCTGAAAACAGCGAGAGGGCATATTATATATCAATGACTTTATCAAAATCCAGAGGAGTTAAGGTCTCTTTCAATAAGTCTAGGACAAACTGCAGCTACACTTGCAGAAAAGCAAACCTTTATCAGACAACATTTTGTTTAAAGGCAAGCTAGATACTGCCTACCATAATTAAAATTGAGTAAACTGCTGTTGGAGTGTGAGCAAGGTAACATTTATGAAGGGATTCAGGAAAACGGGCAGGCCGAACTTGAGTCCTGGAGATGGGAAGTACAGTGTCTGCACTCTGAAGGAGTGTTAAAGTTGCAGTTTTATAACTAGTGTAAGAGCACATCTGGCAAGACAGTGATGGAGTGAATGATGATGATAGTTTTCCTTTTTTCAGGCCACCCTGCCTTGGTGGGAGACAGCCGATGTGTTAATAAAATTAAAATAAAATAAAATCCACTCAGGTATAAACATAAGTATCATCTTCCTTGTTATGCAACCTGGAGACTAATTTGTCATGTAAAAACCTGCTTTGTTTTATTTACATACATTTCTTCTTGTGTGTGTAGTTTGACTTGAAATGCATTGTGTTGTGTGGGCATAATGCCTGTGATCATTTTAGTTTTTTTTACAAACCAGTTAAAAACCAAACTTTCCTGAAGAATTCCCAAGGAAGCAGGTCATTACTGGCTATAGCCTTCTAGTCTACATAGCCATCACACCTTGGTTAATCAGTCAACTCTTGCAAGAAACTGTCTAATTTCCTCTTGAGACTTCTATTTTTGTTCTGGCATTATTTTGTACATGAACCCTTTCAGGGTCCAGAGGCCAAATTTCAGAGGGTGCACCAGTGTCCAAGAATTTAAAAAAAAAAAAATTCTTATTTTTTCTTATGAAATGGTAGAGAATCTTTTTCTGAAGGTAATAAAACAAAAAGTATGAAATTTGATGGAAAATTGACGAAATTATGCTCTCGCGAATTTTGATGCATCAGCGATATTTACGCATCGGCGATTTTGCCGGATTGGACTCCCATTTTAGGCCAATTACATTATTCCAGTCGACCAAATTTTTAGCTATTTCACTAGTATTACTTCTATTCTATCGATTGAGCACAAGAAATCGCCCAGTTAACTGTTTTAACTACAGAATAAAGTGATCGGAAATTGGTAATTTAGCCAATTTAACTCAAAGTTCAAAATATTTCAATTTCAAAATAGGGTGCAGAATAAACAATGCAGGCATTCCTGACACTAAACTAACATTTCCTCTGTTCATTAGTTACGTTTTCAGTCTTTACAAATGAATTCCATTTTGATTTTTTATTCAAAATGAATTTTTATTCAAACCAAAAATGGAAGATTTACTGTTATGCAATATTGTAATAATTGTATAAATAATATCACCACATTTGTGAACGTATATTAGACCCACCAGCTGGCGCGTATTAGATGTGTGAGGTCATTTGTTTACTCTTGAACATCAGCAAAATTTAACATTTCCGCTACTTTGAGCTCAGTTTCAAGCCATTTCCTGTACTAAAACCAATCAAAATCATCTTTATTTCTGTAATATATCTTCCATTCTATCAAATGAGACCAAGAAATAGCAAATACAACTATAAAAAGTATACGAAAAAACACTGCAAAGTCGCTGTTTTAATCGAAAATTACGGTCTCAGTTTTTTTTTCTCTCATTATGCACTGTGTGCTGCAGGATTTGTTTTATGTGGTGCACACTTATCACATAGTTGTGTTCTCTCATATCTAGGCCCAAATTTACTGCTCACAGCTTATCTGAGTGAGCTGAGCTCATAGCGTAGAACTACGGTTTGGACCCTCAACTCAAAGCCATAGAACTACGGCACAGACCCTGAAAGGGTTAAGCTTCACACATTAAGTTATTTATGAAGAAACAATACATGTGCAGAACAAGCTTCTATTGTGTCAATGTTTCACTCTGTGTAGATCTGTAATAAGTCTACAAAGAACAAAACTGTGTCACAATAAAAGTAATTGTATTATCCAGTGGTAATACTAAGGGTGGCAAGGACCAAAGAACCCCCTACCCCAAAAAAAAAAAACATTAATGTCTTCACTGTTGCAACCCCCAAAATTTTAAGTGCTGACAGTGTTACGATGTTTCAAAATAAAAATAATAGTTTTATCTTCTGAAATGGTATACAATCTTGTCCTAAAGGTAATGATACCAAAAATGTGAAATTTTATGGAAAACTTATGGAATTACTCAAATGGGAACAATTTATGCACAGGTGATTTTGATCAATCTGAGTCCTTTTTTAAGCAAATTCCAATGCTCAATTCAACACAATTTCTAACTATTTCGGTCTTATGCCTTTCCTTCTTTTTCAATACGGTGGTTATTACTCTTTGTGCAATATTTTATTTTGACTGATATTTTCAGTTAGCAGAGGACATAATGTACAGTATTACGAAGAGAACAAGACTTACTCTAAAGTGCTCTACTAATTTGAAAGTGATAACTTCAGCATTAGTTGTGTGTGAGAGATAAGAGGAGAATATTGATACTGCAATCAAGTACTGTACCTGTGTTAAAGAAGTCATCAGGTGTGCGGCCAGCAGCCATGAGCCACTTGAGCCAGTCAATGGTATCCCAGTTCTTGATGCGCATGGCTGGGTTAAGCAGTAGGTCCAGCAGCTCACCCAGCACCTGCAGTTACCACAACAAACAAATATTATCAACCTATCAACCTAATACGTCAACTATTGTTGTTTTACATGTGCCATTTACCCCAAACATGACCAACGATTTTTCTGTTATACTCTATATGTACTACAGTACCTTTATACAAATTTACTTTTCCATATGTTGGTTATTATTTGACATGTGTTTTACAGTGAAATAAGTTAAAATGACTAAGTAATTATAACTGTCACTAGTGAAGCAGTAGTCTGTTAACATACAGTTCATTAATGCTTTATTTACCATCTCTAAAAACCATAATGGTGTATACACTATACAGTAGTGTGTTTTATATATAGTAGTATCACTGTCACTGCTATCTGGAATAGTATTGATACGCAGAAATATTTATGTGTGGCCAGTGATGTATGTGCTGGTAATTCCCAGACATGACCCTAGTACAAAATACTATTTACTCATTCCTTATAATAATAATAATAATAATAATAATACTTTATTGAGACATGGTACAGTGATACATGGTAGATATAGTTATACATAGTTATTACATAGTTATTTACATAGTTATTAATGAGATGTACATGCCAAAAGCCCCTAATATGCTGTGCATTGCGGCATTCTTAGGACTACTTAATTTAGACTACATGGTAAAAGTTATGGTTGATAATTTATAAAATAAGTATAATTGCGTATCTAAGTTATAAGTTTGTATATAAGTTGAACATATCAATTAATTGTAGCAAGAACTAATTGAATGAGATAACAATTTAAAACAATTAATTGCATTGCAGTTAAGTCTTACGTGGTCATTATAATGCAAATGTTGTGGAAATAGTTAGCTTAGTATGTATTATTCATAACAGGTTTTACATTCAATTGATTAGTCAGGTTTTTACATTAAGTGATTATTCTACTTTGTTGGGAATGTTAGATATTGAGCATTTAGCTTTGGGTGAGAAGGTGGTTTTTTAGCATCATTTTGAATTGGGGTACAGGCAGGGTTTCTTTGGCAATGACAGGTAATGAATTCCAAATTTTCGCCTTTTATATGCATTGAGTTTTACATAGTGTTAGATGGACACGGGAACATCGAGGAGTGATCTGTGTCTAGTGTTATGGTCATGTGTCCTGTTAAAATTGGTAAGAAGTTTGAGTGGTGGGTTAATATTTGCATAGAGTGTTCTATGTATGTAATAGGCACAGTAAAAAGTATGGATGTCTTGTATGGTGAGTAAGTTTAGGTTTTTGAATATTGGTGGAGTATGTTGTCTGAGTG
>WNWK01006128.1:82500-110051 GCA_009830355.1 Cherax destructor | reverse complement strand
AACCCACAATAAAAACAAAACAACCCACAATAACAAACAAAACCCCAAAATAAAAATTTCACAACTAACCCACAAAAACACAACAACCCAAAAAACAATTCACAATAACCCCAATAACAATTCAAAACTCCCCCAAAAAACTTCAACAACCCCAAAACAATTCACAACTAACCCACAATAAAAACCCTTAACCCACAATAAAAACAAAACAACCCACAATAACAACACAACCCACAATAAAAAACCCCAAAACCCACAATAAAAACAAAACAACCCACAATAACAATTCCCCCAAAACACCGTAGGACCCCAGGGACTACAGGGAGTCCCTGAAAAGGGTCCCTAAGGGTATGTCTCTCACTGAACACAGGAGCGACGGGACGTATATCCTACCTTCGTCAGCACTGACCACATACTGACGCTCTTCTCTCTTAATTCCTCCCTTGGCTAGGATGCCCTTTGGTTGCCACATCTCCCCCTCACCCAATTACATCCACTTATTTATCCTTTCTAATGACCTCAAACCATCAATAAAAATATATAAGCAACTAATTCATGGAAAAATAATGTGAAATCACTAATTAGCGAAGGAAAAAAAGGCTCTATATGAGGTTAATAATCTCAAAATAGGTTAGAGTCCTGCAGAGTCCTGGATATCGTAGAGCCAGGCGCTCGTCCTAGCCGCTGATTGGTTTAGATCCGTTGTTGTCACTTTCCAGCCTTCCTATTGGCTAATTAATCACATGTATTTAAATACTTGCAGACTTAGTCACGCGAACTAAGTCGATAGGCTAACTTAATGAATAAAAAAAAAAAACAGTTTCTGATCAACCAGGTTGTGCTGCACAGGCAGGACTGTGTAGTAACACAGAGTAATACTTGTATTACCCGTGTTTCCAAAGTATTACTTCGAGGGTGGGTTGGCAGCGCACTTGCCTCACACTTGATGGCCGGGTTCGATCCCCGGTACGGGTGGAAACATTAGGACGTGTTTCCTTAAGACACCTGCTGTCACTGTTCATCTAGCAGTAAGTAGGTACCTGGGTGTTAGTCACCTTACACCTGCTGTCACTGGTCACCCAGCAGTAAGTAGGTACCTGGGTGTTAGGAGACTGGGGTGGGTGGCATCCTGGGGACAAAATTAACCAAATTTGAAGGAAATGCTCTGCATAATACCCAGAGTATACCTGGATGGGGTTCCGGGGTTAACGCCCCGTGGCAAATTTGGGACTATCCTCAGTAAAATATCTGGGAATCCCCTTTGACCCATGCATGTCAGGAGAATTGATAGGGAACAGTGTAGTAATGAAAGCGAATGTCAGACTGAATTTCCTCTACAGACAAGCACAGTGTCTACCTACTAGGCACAGTGTCTACCTACTAGGCACAGTGTCTACCTACTAGGCACAGTGTCTACCTACTAGGCACAGTGTCTACCTACTGAGGCACAGTCTACCTACTGAGGCACAGTCTACCTACTGAGGCACAGTCTACCTACTGAGGCACAGTCTACCTACTGAGGCACAGTCTACCTACTGAGGCACAGTCTACCTGGAAATAAATGGTATAAAATACCGACACAATGGAAAAATAAACACATAAGCAGTATAATGTGATCCTTTATTGACAACGTTTCGCCCACGCAGTGGGCTTTATCGAGTCACAGACAGATCTACCTGGAAAATGAGCAACATGGAGATATATATAGGTACAGTCAGGTGGAGAATGCTGGGTCAGGTGGAAAGCTGCATGTGAGTCTTAAAAGTAGTGTGATAGTTAAAAACATAGTGTGACTTAAGGACCTGCAGTGTACCATTCTTGAATGGTACACTGCAGTCTTTAAGTCACACTATGTTTAACTATCACACTACTTTAAGACTCACATGCAGCTTCCCACCTGACCCAGCATTTCCACCTGACTGCATATATCTCCATGTTGCTCATTTTCCAGTAGATCTGTCTGTGACTCGATAAAGCCACTGCGTGGGCAACGTTGTCATAAGGATCACTTATCGTTATGTGTTTATTTTAGTCCCTACACAAGTCTACCTACTGAGGCACAGTCTACCTACTGAGGCACAGTCTACCTACTGAGGCACAGTCTACCTACTGAGGCACAGTCTACCTACTGAGGCTCACAGGACCCTATGTCTAGCCCTTATACAATGTCATATGGACTACGCTTGCTCTTCATGGTACTCTGCCTTGACAAAAAAAACTGAAAGATAAACTGCTAATCACCCAGAACAATAGGTTCAGCTATGTTGTAGAAGCCGTAGTTCTGGTTGAAGTTGTTGGATATACAGATAAGTGATGATTCCAAGATTCCTCGGTATTGCGTGTTGTCTTCTCTGGCGATGAGTCTTGCGTTTCTGCAGTTGATTAAATGGTTGTGTAAATTTCGGTGTTGAACACAGGCATTTCTTGAGTCGTCAGATCTGCCTGCGTACTGGTGTTCTGAAATGCGTGTTTGGAGGTCTCTGGATGTTTCGCCGATGTATAATTTGCTGCAGTCATTACAAGGAAGTGTGTATACCCCTGCAGTGGATTGAATAGCTGAACCTATTGCCAAGAAACTTCTTCATCGCTATCCCACATAGAACTCAAGAATGGAACACTGCAGGTCCTTTAAGTCACACAAGGTTTTAAACTATCACACTACTTTGAAGACTGTCACATGCAGCATTCTCCACCTGACCCAGCATTCTCCACCTGACTAAATCTTATAAATACTCATGTTACTCTTTTTCCAGGTAGATCTGTCTGTGACTCGATAAAGCCCACTGCGTGGGCGAAACGTTGTCAATAAAGGATCACATTATACTGCGTATGTGTTTATTTTTTCCATTGTGTCGGTATTTTATACCATTTATTTCCAAAACAAAAGCTGAAAAAGGTTCACAAGAAGATACATATCAATGTATTTTATACTAACTGTCGAAGTGCCAGAAATAAAATTAACGAATTACGTTTGGTAGCATGTGCTTGGAAATTTGATGTCATTGCAATAACTGAAACATGGTATAATACCAAGAGTCGGATATGATTCCTGAGTGTCATATTCAGAAGTTTAAGTTGTTCCATGTAGATAGATATAATGGGAAAGGGTGGAGTTGCATTATATGTACGAGAAAATATAAATTGCTGCATAAAAACAGGCATAAAAATAGATGGATCATTAACAGAATCTGTTTGGGTAGAGTTTCTAGAAGGTCAAGAAAAACTGATTCTAGGTGTAATATACCGACCTCCAGGCTTGGATCATGATAGAGGAGACTTCTTTGGGACGAAATTGTTAGGGCTTCTAGACACAATAACGTAGTGATAGTAGGGGATTTTAACTTTAGTCAAATTGACTGGACTTCTTTGACCGGTAATCTGGAGTCCAGTGACTTTATGGAAGTAGTTCAGGACTGTTTTCTGAAGCAGTGTGTGACGGAGCCTACCAGAGGTAATAATTTGCTCGACCTAGTCTTGTCAAATAAAGAAACTCTTGTAAATAATCTGGAGATCACTGAAGAGCTTGGAGCTAGTGATCACAAATCCATTACTTTTAATATTACCTGGGAGTACGAGAATAGGGATAATACGGTAAAAGTTCCTGATTTTCGTTCTGCCGATTGCATTGGACTTAGAGAACACCTGTCTAATCTCGACTGGGGTAATCTAGCTAACGATTACGATGGGATCTGCGTTTATGATTTTTTCTTAATAATGTACAACGTGCACAGAGTATATTTATTCCTAGAGAAATTTAGGTCAAATAATAACGATCCCAAATGGATTAACAGGAGGCTAAAACATCTATTAGGGGAGAAAGAGGAATTTATAGGCGCATCAAAGAGGAGATGTTAACCTTATTGACCAATATGTTCAGTTGAAAAGAAGTAAAAAGGGGATTAGAAAGGCTAAACGTGACTATGAGATTAAGGTTGCTAATGAATCAAAGACTAATCCAAAAGGGTTCTTTCAAGTGTATAGGACGAAGGTGAGGAATAGGTAGGACCTCTGAAAATTGGGAATGGACAGCTGACAGATAACGAACTGGAAATGTGTTCTCTATTTAATGACATTTTTGTCAGTCTTTACACAAGAAGACGTAAATGAGATTCAGAAATTAACAATTATTCAGTTCCTGAAGAATTCAAGTTAACTAATATTACTGTCACGAGGGACATGGTTATCAAACAGATAGATAAACTGAAACAAAATAAGTCCTCGGACCCGACGAGTTGTTTTCCAGGGTACTTAAAGAATGCAAGATGGAACTTAGTCAGCCATTAACGAATGTGTTTAATACGTCCATCCTAACTGGTGTTGTGCCAGAGATGTGGAAGATAGCTAATGTAGTTCCTATATTCAAATCAGGGGATAAGTCCATTCCATCAAATTACCGTCCAATAAGCCTCACGTCTATAATAGGCAAATTATTAGAATCAATTATAGCTGATATTATTAGAAGTCACCTTGAAGAACATAATTTGATTAATGAATCTCAGCATGGGTTTACGAGAGGTCGTTCCTGCCTAACAAATTTACTGACGTTTTTCAATAAAACATTTGAGGCAGTAGACAGTGATAAAGAATATGATATAGTTTACTTGGATTTCAGTAAGGCCTTCGATAGAGTACCTCACAAGAGACTCTTAAGAAAGGTGGCAGCTCATGGTATAGGAGGTAAAGTTCTAGCATGGATAGAGGCATGGCTTACCAATAGAAAGCAGAGAGTTTCCATTAATGGGGTCAAATCTGAATGGGGATTAGTCACTAGTGGCGTTCCACAAGGATCAGTTTTAGGCCCATTGTTGTTCATAATTTACATAAATGACCTTGATGAAAGAATTGCAAGTGACATGAGTAAATTTGCTGATGATACAAAATTAGGCCGTATAATTCATTCTGAGGAGGATACCAGTGAACTCCAGGAGGATTTGGACAAATTAATGTCTTGGTCTGAAAAGTGGCAGATGAAGTTCAATGTGGACAAGTGTAAGGTACTAGTCCTTGGTAATGAAAATATCCCTGGAAGTTATAAACTAGGTGAAGTAGAGCTTGATTATACAGAATGTGAAAAAGACTTGGGAGTCATGCTAAGCAGAAATCTAAAGCCTAGACAACAGTGCCTAAGTGTGCGCAATAAGGCTAACAGATTACTAGGATTTATTTCAAGAAGTATAAGCAACAGAAGTCCAAAAGTTATTTTACAGCTCTATACATCACTAGTGAGACCTCACTTGGATTATGCAGCTCAGTTTTAGTCTCCTTACTACAGAATGGATATAGATTCTTTGGAGAACATACAGAGAAGAATGACTAAAATGATTTACAGTATAAGAAATCTCCCGTATGAAGATAGACTTAGAGCGTTGAATCTCCACTCTCTGGAGAGACATAGAATGAGGGGAGATATCATCGAGGTGTACAAGTGGATGATGGGCATAAACAAAGGAGATATTAATAAAATACTGAGGATATCGAAGCAAGTAAGAACCAGAAATAACGGATTTAAATTGGATAAATTTAGATTTAGAAAGGACAAAGGCAAGTACTGGTTTTCGAATAGAGTTGTAGATGCGTGGAACAATCTTCCGAGTACTGTGATAGAGGCTAGGACCTTGGGTGGCTTTAAAAAGAGATTGGACAAATATATGAGTGGGAGGGGCTGGATTTGATTAGTGTCGTGAGTACGGGAGTAAATTCTTAGGTAGTGGTGGTTTTGATAAGGACCTGCCTTGTATGGGCCAGTAGGCCTTCTGCAGTGCTCCTCCATTCTTATGTTCTTATGGTCTTAAGATACGGTACTATGTTCCACAACCAGCTCTTCTTACCCTATATCACTCACTCATTTACCCCTACCTTACCTATAGAATCTGTGCATGGGGCTCAACAACAATAAATCACCTCAAACCATTAATAACACAACAAAAGGCAGCAGTTAGAATTATAACAAATTCCCACTCCAGACAACATACTCCACCAATATTCAAAAGTCTAAACTTACTCACCATACAAGACATCCATACTTTTTACTGTGCCTATTACATACATAGAACACTAAACTCATATGTTAACCCACAACTCAAAATTCTCCTAACCAACCTTAACAGGACACATGACCATAACACAAGACACAGATCACTCTTCCATGTTCCCCGCGTCCACCTCACACTATGCAAAAACGCAATGCACATTAAAGGCCCAAAAATTTGGAATTAATACCTATGATTACCAAAGAAACCCGGTCTATACATCAATTCAAAACTCTGCTAAAAAACCACCTACTCACTCAAAACTAAATACCCACTACTTTACATTACCTATAAAGTTAATAAATAACTTTACACTGCCTCAAAATAACATTATTCACTGTGTTACTTCCCTTACATAGTTGCTCAAAGAAAAATAATTTATCAAACATAATCTAGTACAAATGTTGAAACTTATACCTCATAATGTATAAACCTGTAATATATCATAATGTATAAACCTGTTATAATTAATACAACCTAATCTAACTTTGTTCCTACAGCATTACCAAATAAAGAAATCCATCCTCATGTAGCCTTGTGCTCCTTGTAACTCCTCTAATGACCATATAAACTGTTATTGCAACATAAATTATTGATTTGATTTGTTTAATCTGATTTAATAATTTTATTAATACAAATAATAAATTATTATGTTGACATATAAAACTGTAAATGATCCAAAATTATAAAACTATTGTTTCAAAAATGTCATGTTCAAATTATGTTCAAATTTCATAGCTTAAATACTCAACTGTACTTATATTAAACTGTTTACTATAATTCTTACCATTTAATTTTAAGTTAATTTTAAGTCTGTCCACAATGCTCAGCATATTAGGGGCTTTTAGCATGTACACCTCTTGTAATCTCATAACCTATTGTAAATCTTTGTATCTTGTCACAATAAACTATTATTATTATTATAGTACTATATAAGGGGTTACCCCACAAACGGTTGGGTTTAGTCCTGACTCTTTCTCTTCGACTGCAGTTCTTCCTCTCACCGGCTATTCTTCGTCTGTCCCCACTTTCCCCTCGCCCCTAGTGGGTCCTTACCTGTGAGTCTCTGAATGAATAGTACTAGGGGGAGAGAGCACAACTTTGTAGTACCCACAGTCAGTGGCCAGGCTTCAAACACCTTTTATTGCACAGCAATAAAGGAATGGAACAGACTGCCTGTACATGTCAAAGCCAGTCATAGCATGAGCCAGTTCAAGAAGACAGTCAAAAGGTACCTAATGAATGTAGCGACAGAAAGGGAGGAGAATGAATTTTTTTTTTTTTTAGTTAACACACATGTAAATGAAAATAACTCAATTTACCTTATTCCTAGTATATATCCTTTATAGTATAATAATAAGATATTATCTTCATAGTATAATAATAAGGTATTAAAAGAACCCCAATGGAAATATGTCACTGACTTTTTTTGGGTTATCCTGGATGGTTCTCTACACATATGCTGCTATGTATGATAATCTATGTAACTGTATTTGTGTATACCTGAATAAACTTACTAACTACTGCTACTGCGACTACGACTGTGGAAAATATTGGCATTTTCCGAAAGTTATATTCGATAAACTTTCCAATGTGAATCAATACCATTAATGTGTGGTTGTTGGTTCACACAATAAGAAATGAAGAGAGAACCAAACAATAAGGTCACGAGGTCAGGGTGTGGGTACGCTGAGCATGGGTACGCCAAGCTTGGGTCAGTCACGTGTGGATACCATAGGCTCAGGATGTCGTGAGTGAAATGGAGTCAGGAATTTGCAGTTTCCGAAGACCAAACCGCAGTTAATGGCCTCACTTCACAATAAGGAGTGTTGTGAATGTTCTCCTAATCTCTTGAAAAAGGCTAGCCCCTCCCTTAACTCCAAGAAACTGCAATAATAGGGTGATAATGTGGTAAATAGTGCACACCGCCGCCATTACGAGTGTTCGATAGAAGAAATGTACATCGGTTTGATCATTGTTCATCGTACACAAATATTAATGGATTCACTTCTAACGAGGGTAAATTAGTGGGACATTAAATCGTCATGTGAACTAAAGAGAATTTGGTGATGTTAATATCACGAGAGAGAATGTGTGCAGTGATTCTCAGCAGCATTCTTCTAATGACCATATTTTGACCTCGCAATTCTGTCTCAAGAATTGTAGAGGTGTCAAGAAGTCAATACTTCTATATCAAGATGACCCCACCAACATCATCGTCTTGCTGGAAGAATAATCTCTACTGAGCAGGACCACGAGATCCATCGAAGAATAGTGACAAGAATGCTGCTTCTTCCCCACCGTAAGTATTCTTCTTATCTAAGCAACCGTCTGGCCAGTAGGTATGTTCGGATAATGTAATTCTGCGGTGGGAATGATAATGATCTCCAGCGACCATCAATGATACTGGGTGAGTGATGGTTTAATATCATAATTGTGGATACTCTCTTCCCTCTATTTCTAATCAGTCTCTCATATACATATACAGTCCACTAAAATTAACAACACTGTAACTATTGGTGTTATCTATTTCAATTTATTAAAACTGGTCCAGAGCGGACGTGGGTCTAGAGTGTGAGAATATCGAAGGGACCCCTTGGACGCGACCAGGAGTGGGTCAAGTTTTCTCACATGCCTCACGGGGATAACCACCGTAAATTCTATTAGACGGTCACCTCCCCAGGAGATTATTTGTTTGTAAGTGGCAGTGAAGCCCAGACAGGTAATCTCGCAATTCCCCACATCCGCCCATTGGTCCTTCGAACCAGATATGATTAGTGAATTAATCAATTGAATTAATTATTTAATAATTAAGTGACTGATTGTAGAAAGTGGGTATAGGGTGCACAGATTAATTAATTGTGTGGTGGATCATAATTAGTCCAATTAATTGCTAGCCCAGGCGTGGCTACGATTTGTGCAAGAGTAAGGTGTGAGAATCACCCTTATAAAGTGTTTACTTAATTTGTACCATCAGTGGTTATTAATTCTATAACCATGACTGAATCTAGGGGAGTTACTGGGAGTGACAAGCCCATGGATATTAAAGCAAAGAAAGCGTTATTACAAGCTCGTAAGGGTCATGTGACAAAGGCACTCAATAAATGCTCGGAGTTAATGGCCCAAGATACAGTGAACCCCAATAAATTAAAATTGTATTTAGACTCTTTATATAGTAGATATGAGTCATACAAATTGTGGTTTAAGAAATATGAAAAGGACTTGCTGGAGAATTGTACAGATGATAATGAAATAGAAACACTGAGCAATATTATGAAGTGAAGGACAATATTCTGTCCTGTAAAACTAGAGTAGATAACGTAGTGGTCCAGTCTCACATACTAAATAAGATGTCTTTCCCCAAACTCCCAGAAATAAATTTGCTGTCGTTCCAGCCAGGAGACAGTTGGGAGGAATTTTGGTCTATTTTCAAGGCGATGGTACATGATCAAAAGGATCTTGTATGTATTAGTAAGTTGATTTATTTAAAGGGACAATTGAGGGGAGATGCCCACTTTCTCATCCAGGCTTTCCCCAATATAAATGACTCTTATACAGAAGCAGTTAGTCTGTTAGAGAGTACTTATAGTAATTCAGAACAGCGTAGATTGGATTTGGTAACTACGCTGGTTAATTTGAAAACTCCAGATCACAACTACAAAGGTTTGCAATCATTTAGGATCAAACTAGAGAGCACTCTCAAGGTCTTGAGTAATAAACATAGTCTGGAGGAATCAGATTGGTTGTTGAGTGCGATGATACAAAATAAATTGAACTATAAGACAATAGAGTGGTTATCTAACAAGTACCACAAGGGTTACTTTGGGTTGGAGAAGATAAGGATAGGCTTGCAAGAATTAATTGTTCAATTGCAAACTAGCCAGCCCACTACCTCTAAGAATACAGGTCATAATGATGGTGAGTCATCAGTCAAGCTTCACAAAGGGAAAAATTATCCCAATAGTAACAGTTACAACTCATCCACTAAAAAGGGTTATGTTGGCACATATCAAGTGACAGGGACCAGTAATAATGGTCCATCACAACAAGACAGGAAGAATAAACACTCCAGTAAGGGTAACCCAGGGGGGTAAACTGTCGAGCCAAGAGAAGAGAGACTGTCTCTTCTGTAATGAAACCCATCTCTCTAAACTTTGTGTTACTTATAATTCTTGGGATGCGAAAGTGAGGAGATTGGATGAACTTGACAGGTTCATCAAATGTCTGGGCAATCATAATATAAGGGATTGCCAGACTAAACTGAATAATTGTCATCAATGCAATAAGGGAAGACACCACATAGTCATGTGTAAGGGTGAATATAATCCTAGTAATGGTGACCGTAATGGTAAAGATAATCTCCCTGACACTACAGTAGCGCACGTAAAGCTTGCAGCTAACGTTCGTAATGATGGTTTAGTGTTGGACATGGAAATTAAGGATAAACGGCATAAAGCCAAGAGAGTAACAGCGTTGTTAGATCAGGGATCTCAGCATACCTTCATAAAGCGCAGTTGCCTTAATGGGATGAAAGTACGAAAGGAGGATCTTACCACCTTGAAATTATCTGGCTTTCTCTCAGATAAAAGGGCCCAGTCTGACACCATTTATATAAAGGTCGGTCTGGGCAGAGAGAAGACCCAAGTTAATGCAGTAGTCGTGGATAGACTACCAGAGAAGATCTCCACCGTAGGGCTTAATGCTGCTACACAGAGACTCTACCAGAATAATGTGAAACTGGCACCCTCTGTAGTCAATAATGACTCAGTGGGACCAATAAGTGTTTTGATAGGCAGTGATTATTATGCCACCTTCGTGAAGGGTATGACGAAGAAATGTGGTGTCACTCTTCTCAACACTGGTGCAGGGCATGTTATTTATGACCGGCTTCATGCAGGAGAAGCCACATGTCTATGGTGCATCCAACAAAATAAGCAGACTCTTGGATGTCACTACCGCCCGCCTCCGGCTGGGTTACAAGTATCTTTGGCAGGTTAAATCACCACCACCAGATGTAGACCAAACAAAATGTAAACTTTGCCAGTTGGATTATTGTCACACCCTGCGTCATTATGTACAAGAGTGCGATAAAACTAATGAATTCAGAGACTACTCATTCAGAAATGTTCAAGATATAACAAAGTATTTTATCCACAGTGGTATATTACAGACCATTCTGGAAAAATACCCTGACTTTGCTCCCTGTAAATAAAGCAATGACACGTGTGTGTGTGTGTGTGTGTGTGTGTATGTACATGTGTGTATGTGTATGTGTGTATGTATATATATGTATGTGTGTGTATGTGTGTGTGTATATATGTATGTTTATATGTATATGTGTGTGTGTGTGACCCAACAATTAAAATTTGCACCAATAACTCATTACAGTTGTGGCTGGGTGTAGACTAATAGTTCATGAGTGCAACCATGTACAGACGTAAGTAAATTTACTTACATGATTCATTACCTTGTAACTAGTGAATTAATTGCCATTGTACCTTGTTCAGCTATCAAAACTTTGGGGCCCAGTCTCTGGACCCTATATATACCTCTGTAATCTGCAAATACCTTTGTAACTTGTCATGATTGTGACCATCTATCAGCTATCAAACTTTGAGGTCCAGTCCCTGGACCCATTATGTACCTCTGTAATCTTTTGACTACCGCCCACAGGATGGGTATGGGGTGCATAATAAAGATATCAAACTAAACTTCCTCGCAGTAATGAATGACTGGAGGAAGCCATAAATACAGTCACGGTGTGTCATACTCATGGAATGTCACCCCAGAGTAAATATTCTTCTATAGAGAATGCTGTTGAACCAGTGCATAAATTGTGGGAACTGGACAGTTTCGGGATTAATGTAAATGAAGAAAGTCCAGATGATTCCTTTACTCAGGAACAATACATGAATGATGTCAAATTCGAGTCTGGACAATACTGGGTGCGACTCCCATGGAAGCTGAACCATCCGGAATTACCTACTAATTACCGGATGGCGTATGGACAATTAAAGGCCCAGCTCCACGAACTGAGTAAGACACCAGAATTGTTGACTGCTTATAATGGGATAATTAATGAACAATTAATCAATCAGTTCATAGAGGAGGTACCTGGTGAGCAAACCAAGATTCATGGCCACTACTTACCTCATCACGGAGTGAAGAAGGATTCGAAAACCACTCCTTTGAGGATTGTGTTTAATTGTAGTGCCAGGGGTAATAAAAATGTACCTAGCCTGAATGATTGTTTGATGACATGTCCGTCGCTGACGGAAAAATTGGGAGATGTATTATTGAATTTCAGAGTTAAGAATTATGCCTTTACGGCAGACATAAGTAAGGCTTTCCTGAGAGTGGGATTGCAAGAAACGGATCGGGATTACACACGATTCCTGTGGCTAGAGGATCCTAGCTATCCACTTAGTCCGCTGAAAACCTTCCCATTCAGAAGTGTTTTGTTTGATGCTACCTCCAGTCCGTTCTTACTTCAAGCGACGATAAATGCGCATGTTAAATGTACAGGTGGTCCACTGAGTGAAATAATGAGTAAACAATTTTATGTGGACAATTTCCTGGGTGTGATGTCCACTGAAGAGGAGCTAATGAAGATATATGAAGGGGCTAATGACATAATGCAAGGTGCAAATATGCCTCTCAGGGAGTGGAACAGTAATTCGTCCAGGTTAAAGGACCGAATAAATAAAGATAATCCCGGAGATGGAGTATCTGGGTGTAGCAATGTATTGGGACTGACTTGGGATACTGAGAGAGACTTGATATCGTTAAAGCCTAATAATTATAGTATGCCCAGTAAATTAACTAAGAGAGTCCTACTTGCTGAAGTTTCAAAATGTTTCGATCCACTATTCGATCCACAATTTCCGAGGGAAATTGTTGGTACAAGAGGCATGGAAGCAGAAGTGTGCTTGGGATGAAACCCGACCTGAGGAATTCGTTAACAGGTGGGAAGAATTAATTGGTGATTACGAGAAGATTCCAATGCTGGAGTTCCCGCGCCGGGTGGCAGTTCAAGAAGGGATTAATATACTCCACATTTTTTATGATGCTTCTAAATTAGCGTATGGAGCAGTCGCTTATCTTCAATGTGATAAAGACATTTCTCTTGTCATGTCTAAAACTAAAGTGGCTCCAATTAAATTACGTACTTTACCTCAGTTGGAATTAACAGCCATTTATGTGGGTGTCAAATTAGCTGATTATATACGGAGTAAATTGCCGGAGATAAATATTAGCGACACCAAAATTTGGTCTGATAATGAGGTATCCTTGCAGTGGATTCGTAATGGGAACAGCAAGATCATGTACGTTCAAAATAGAGTCGCGGAAATTAACCAGATGCAAGAGAAATATGATAGTTTGGGCCAACATAAGTTAACCTTTAATCATATACCCGGGGCGGAGAACCCAGCTGATCTCTTGTCTCGTGGGTTGACTTATGTAAAATTTGCGAATACTTTATCGTGGTTTAAGGGACCCAGTTTGTTGGTGGATAAAGTTAATTGGTCTGGTCAAAAGGCGCATATTGCTCCGGTGGAAATTACTGTGAACACGGCTCCAGTCATTGGTCCCTCCTTAGCCATTGATATAAACAGATATTCATCTTTACCAAAACTGATTAATGTCACGAAGTTGGTGTTTAACTTCATAAACAAGATGAATATCTCATATGATTTTCCTCATCCCCTGAAATACTGGGTACAGAGAGTACAAAGATAAATCTATGGAGAGGAGATTAAATTAATGAGGGATGGAAAAATTGTGAAAGGTTCAATAATAGAGAAATTGGGGCTGTACTTGGAGGATGATGTAATCAGGTGCAGAGGTAGGTTGCAAAATGCTGAATTGGGTGAATATGCTAAACACCCTATCTTGCTGCCCAAGACTCATCATCTGACAACTTTAATTGTGTGAAATGCCCATAAAAATGTGATGCATGGTGGAGTACAAGATACCTTGACTTACATTAGGGAAACTTTCTGGATTCCTCAAGGATGACAAAGTGTGAAGAGGGTCATAAAGACGTGTAATGTGTCGTCGTGTGGATGCCAGAACCTATATGTACCCAGGACCTCCACCATTGCCCAAGGAACGAGTGCATTTAGTAAAGCCATTTGATGTAACAGGTGTGGATTATAGTGGTCCAATTAATTTAATGGGTACTGCAGATGGTGTTCCTTTGAAAGTGTATGCATGTTTATTCACTTGTACCGCTACAAGGGCAGTACACTTAGAAGTGGCACAGGATTTGTCTGCAGAACAGTTCATACAGCTGTTTCGGAAATTTGCAGCTAGGAGATCCTGTCCGAGACTAATGATTTCGGATAATGCCACTAACTTTGTAGCGGGGGCACAACATTTGAAGGAATTAAATGAGAATAATGATGTACAGTCTCTGTTAAATCAGCGAGGGTGTGGCTGGAAGTTTATAACTCCCAGGGCCCCCTGGCAAGGGGGATTATACGAAAGATTGATAGGTATAGTGAAGAGGTGTCTGCGTAAACCGTGCAGTATTGGTGGAGGCAGAGAATCGGATAAATAATCGTCCACTCTCGTACATGATTGATGCTCCCGACGCAGACATACTGACTCCTTCTCACTTAATATGTGGGTGGAAACTGGAGGCTGCACCTATCTATAGAGATAATCCTGAGGAAGTTGATGAGGATTACAATAATGTGACAGTGTTAAGCGATAAATTTAAGATGTTGAATAAAGTAATTAATCACTGGTCTAATGTGTGGCATAAAGAGTATCTTCTTACACTACGTGAACACTTTTATGATGCTTCAGAAGCGGCAAATCGACAGAATATTCAACCAGGTGACATTGTGTTAATTGATACTGAGCAACCTCGAACATTGTGGCCTCTGGGCAAGGTAGTAACATTGTACCCAGACGCTCAGGGTGTTGTCAGGAATGTCAAAGTGTTGTGTTGTGGTCAAGAGAGTTTACGTACCATTAATAAATTGATTCCCTTGGAATTAAATGGTGTTCAATCAAATGTGAATGAAAACCTAAGGGAAAGTGATGCGAGTGATATTGAAGACGACGTTGACCAGGGGGTACCAGAGGAAGAAAGTGTGATCAGGCCTACCAGGAGAACAGCTGTTCAGTCCAGGGTAGGATGGAAGCTCCTCCTGAAGGATGATGCAATTTGAATCGTCTAACAATGAACTCCGCCCGGCCGCAGTGTGGAAAATATTGGCATTTTCCGAAAGTTATATTCGATAAACTTTCCAATGTGAATCAATACCATTAATGTAAGTAAAGTAAAGTAAATTTTATTTCATTGCAATTTTACATAGATATTTGTAGTTACAATCATAAACTGAAGTGCAAGGAGAGCCACTGACATGCCATGGTGAAGTGCAAGGAGAGCCACTGACATGCCATGGTGAAGTGCAAGGAGAGCCACTGACATGCCATGGTGAAGTGCAAGGAGAGCCACTGACATGCCATGGTGAAGTGCAAGGAGAGCCACTGACATGCCATGGTGAAGTGCAAGGAGAGCCACTGACATGCCATGGCATTAGGGGCAGCTTAATCTAATGACTTATAGACAATGTACATAATATTTGAGAAATTGATTGAGATTTTTCTAGTTACAGTATATGTTTGATTTAAAATTACAATATGATGATATTACACTGTTAAAATTACAATATGATGATATTACACTGTTAAAATTACAATATGATGATATTACACTGTTAAAATTACAATATGATGATATTACATTGTAACAAGTGTTTAGGAAGATGGTAATATAAAATTGAGATTATCTTAAGGAAAATAACATTGAGCATTTTTGAAAGTAATTTATAATATGAGTATTTAGTTTAGGGTGAGTAGGTGGTTTATGAGAAGTCTTAAATTGATTTTCAGACAAGGTTATCTTAGCATTTACTGGTAATGAATTCCAGATTCTGGGGCCCTTTATGTGCATAGAATTTTTACATAGGTTGATATGAACTCGGGGTATATCAAAAAGTGATCTGTGTCTTGTGTTGTGGTCATGGATCCTATTAAAGTTGGTGAGGAGAATTTTGAGCAGAGGGTTTATATTAGAGTGTATAGTTTTAAGTATGTCGTAGGCACAAGAATAAGTGTGAATGTTCTTTATGGTGAGTAGTCTTAGGCTTTTGAATATTGGTGGAGTATGCTGTCTAGAGTGGGAATTTGTTATCATTCTGACTGCAGCCTTTTGCTGGGTTATGAGTGGTCTGAGGTGATTTAATGTTGTTGATCCACATGCACAGATTCCATAAGTGAGATAAGGGTAGATGAGTGAGTGGTATAGTGCAAGGAGAGCTAGTTGAGGTACATAGTAGCGTATCTTTGATAATATGCCTACTGTCTTTGAGATTTTCCTGGAAATTTGTTGTATGTGTGTTTGGAATTTAAGGCTACTGTCAAGGTGGATTCCTAGGAATTTTCCCTCTGTGAGTCTTGTGATGGGTGTACCATTGAGTGTTATGTTAAGTGGAACATTTGTGGCTTTGTTTCCAAACTGTATGAAGTAGGTCTTGTCAGTATTGAGAGTAAGCTTGTTAGTCGTCATCCATGTCGATATTTTCTGTAATTCGGCATTAACAGTGTTGGCCAGTATAACTGGATTTGGGTGAGAGAAGACATATGTTGTGTCATCTGCAAATAATATGGGTTTGAGTAGTTGTGATGCATTCGGTAGGTCATTTATGTAAATGAGGAATAGGAGTGGCCCCTGGACACTTCCTTGAGGAACTCCGACTGTAATTTGTTGTGTGGAAGAGTTCGCTCCATTTGTGTACACGTATTGGCTTCTGTTGCTAAGGTATGACTTTAGGTAGTTGAGTGGGTGCCCCCTTATACCATAGTGTGCTAATTTTGTGAGCAGTAAATCATGGTCGACTGTATCAAAAGCTTTGCGTAGATCAATGAAGATTCCCAGTGGGACTTCTTTCTTCTCAAGTGTGGTGTATATTAACTCTAGCATGTGTATAATAGCATCGTTTGTGCTCTTGTTGGTCCTGAAACCAAATTTACAGGAGTTGAGTACATTGTGCGAGACGAGGTAGGAATAGATCTGTCTATGAATTAATTTTTCGAAGATTTTAGAAAGCAGTGGTAAATTAGAAATTGGTCTATAATTATTCAAGTCTGTTTGATCACCTCCTTTGTGGATCAGGGTGACCCTAGCTATTTTGAGAATTGATGGGAAGGTAGAAGCTTCAATGGATTTATTGAATAGTGTTGCTATAATTGGTGACAGTACCTGTGAAGCTTTTTTGTACATAAAAGGTGGTAAGCTGTTTATGTCTCCTGCCTTGTTTTTAAGGGTGTTGATTATGAGCGAGACTTCAATTGGGTTGGTAGGAGCTAGGAATAGTGTATTAGGGTAGGTGTTGGTGAGGTAGTCTGTTGGACGGGTGTTCGAGCTTGGGATTTTACTCGCTAGATTCTTTCCTATAATAATAATAATAATAATATCTTTATTTACTACAAGTACATGTACATGGTATACAGGCCTAGCTGACATCAGTGACATACTACTATATAGAAAGCCCCTTGTTATGGTGAGCATTTCGGGCAGATTAGGTCAGTGTCCCAGGATGCGACTCACACCAGTCGACTAACACCCAGGTACCCATTTTACTGATGGGGAACATAGACAACAGGTGTAAAGAAACACGCCCAATGTTTCTGCCCTGGCTGGGAATCGAACCCAGGCCCTCGCCGTGTGAAGCGAGAGCTTTAGCCACCAGACCACCAGAAAACATTAAGTCTGTTTGCTATCTCAGTTGGTGAGAGTAGGGGTTCATCTGTTTTTGATAATTTGATGGTATTGTTCTTGGATATCTTTTTTTTTCCTTGAATTGCAGATAGGGTTTTCCAGGTCAATTTCATATCACCTTTTATGTTCTGGAGTCTGTTCTCATAATACAATTTTTTTGAACTTCTTATCAGGCTGGTAAGGATTGATGAGTAGCGTTTAGATTGTTCTCTGGTTATTAGACCCCTTCTGTATTGTTTTTTATATTGGTGCCTTTTGTTATTGGATTTAAGGATGCTGGGTGTTAGCCAGGGATTGTTAAGTCTCTTAGCTGTGATCTGTTTAGTTTTTATAGGGCACTGTTTGTTACAGAGGTGGTGGGTTTTTTTTAAGGAAATTCTTGATGCATTCATTAGTATCTGAATATGTTTCTAACTCATTATGCCAGTCAATGTTAATCATAGCTGTTATAAAGTTATTAACAGCTGACTAATTATGTAGTCTGAAGGTAACTTTTGTAATATCTTGGGGCAATTTACCTAGGTGGTGTTGTGGTTGTTGGTTCACATAATACTTAGAAATGAAGAGAGAACCAAACAATAAGGTCTCGAGGTCAGGGCGTGGGTATGCTGAGCGTGGGTACGCCAAGCTTGGGTCAGTCACGTGTGGATACCATAGGCTCAGGATGTCGTGAGTGAAATGGAGTCAGGAATTTGGCGTTTCCAAAGACCAAATTACGGTTAATGGCCTCACTTCACAATAGGGAGTGTTGTGAATGTTCGCCGTGAATAATGTGGGAAATTAAGTCCAAGAAACTGCAATAATAGGGTGATAATGTGGTAAATAGTGCACGCCGCCGCCATTATGAGTGTTCGATAGAAGAAATGTGCGTCGGTTTGATCATTGTTCATCGTACACAATTATTAATGGATTCACTTCTAACGAGGGTAAATTAGTGGGACATTAAATCGTCGTGTGAACTAAAGAGAATTTGGTGATGTTAATATCACGAGAGAGAATGTGTGCAGTGATTCTCGGCAGCATTCTTCTAATGACCATATTTTAACCTCGCAATTCTGTCTCGAGAATTGTAGAGGTGTCAAGAAGTCAATACTTCCATATCGAGATGACCCCACCAACATCTTCGTCTTGCCAGAAGAATAATCTCTACCGAGCAGGACCACGAGATCCGTCGAAGAATAGCGACAAGAATGCTGCTTCTTCCCCACCGTAAGTATTCTTCTTATCTTAGCAACCGTCTGGCCAGTAGGTATGTTCGGATAATGTAAGTCTGTGGTGGGAATGATAATGATCTCCAGCGACCATCAAAGATACCTAGGAATCCACCTTGACAGTAGTCTTAAATTCCAAACACACATACAACAAATTTCCAAGAAAATCTCAAGGACAGTAGGTATATTATCAAAGATACGCTATTATGTGCCACAACCAGCTCTCATTGCACTATATCATTCTCTTATCTACCCTTATCTCACCTATGGAATCTGTGCATGGGGCTCAACAACATTAAATCACCTTAGACTACTCATAACCCAGCAAAAGGCTGCAGTCAGGATGATAACAAATTCCCACTCTAGACAGCATACTCCACCTATATTCAAAACTTTAAAACTACTCACCGTAAAAAACATTCATACCTATTCACGTACCTGCTACATACATAAAACTCTACATGCTAATATCAACCCTCTGCTCAAAATTCTCCTCAACAACTTTAATAGGTCCCACGACCACGACACAAGACACAGATCACTATTTGACATACCCCGAGACCATACTAACCAATGTAAAAATTCTATGCACATAAAGGGCCCCAGAATCTGGAATTCATTACCAGTAAATATTAAGTTAACCTTGTCGGAAAATCAATTCAAGACTCTTCTCTAAAATCACCTACTCACCCTATACTAAATACTCATACTGTAACAAACTTTCAAACCCAATGTTATTTTACTTAAGATAATCTCAGTTTTGTATTGTCATCCTCCTTAACACTTGTTGCAATTTCATATCATCATATTGTCATTTTAATTAGTATAGTATCATCATTTTGTTAATTTGAAATAAAATATATAACTAGAAGAAACTCAATAAATTTCTCTAGTATTGGTCGATCACCATACCCAGCCCTTCTAGGGCAGGGTAGGTGCCAAGGCTGGAGCTTGCTACTATCTGCAGCTCGTAAGCCTGCCCTTCCCTTTAGGGAAGGTGGCAGACCAGAGAGGCCTAGCATCTATCTACCTCCATGCCTCTTGCTGGTAGCTGAATGTGGCTAGGCCTGTGGCCAGTTGGTCCCACTGCTGAGGGGTACCCCCTCCCATGGAAGACATAGGTCTCTGACACTCCCACGCCAGGGAGCCTGAGCCGGGTCGCCATCTGGTAAAGACCCGGGCCGGGAGAATTCCCGGTGAATCAACACCTCCTCCTCCTCCTCTCTAGTATTGTTATTTTACTAGTATAGCATCAACATATTGTAACTTGAAATAAAATATACAACTAGAATAAACTCAATCAATTTCTATAGTATTGTCTTTTTAATAGTATAGTAAAATCATATTGTAATTTTAAATAATATATAACTAGAATAAACTCAATCAATTTCTCTAGTATTAAGGTCGATCACCATGCCCAGCCCTTCTAGGGCAGGGTAGGTGCCAAGGCTGGAGCTTGCTACCATCTGCGGCTCGCAAGCCTGCCCTTCCCGTCAGCCTCCTTGGGGCGGGGAAGGTGGCAGACCAGAGGGGCCTAGCAACTATCTACCTACGTGCTTGTGGGCGAATATGGCTAGGCCTGGGACCAGTTGGTCCCACCGCTGAGGGGTACCCCCTCCCATGGGAGACTTCGGTCTCTGCTACTCCCTCGCCAGGGAGCCGGAGCTGGGTCGCCATCTGGTAAAGACCCGGGCCGGGAGATTTCCCTGTGAATCAACACCTCCTCTAGTATTAAGTACTTAGTGAATAAGTCTTAAGAATAAGCTGCCCCTAATGCCATGGCATGCCAGTGGCTCTCCTTGCATTACAGTTTTATAATTGTAACTACCAATACCTATGTATACTTGTAACTTGCAACGAAATAAAAATATTATTATTATATTATTATTATACTGGGTGAGTGATGGTTTAATTTCGTAATTGTGGATACTTTCTTCCCTCTATTTCTAATCAGTCTCTCATATACATATACAGTCCACTAAAATTAACAACACCGTAACTATTGGTGTTATCTATTTCTGGTGGTCTGGTGGCTAAAGCTCTCGCTTCAAACGGCGAGGGCCTGGGTTCGATTCCCAACCAGGGCAGAAACATTAGGCGTGTTTCTTTACACCTGTTGTCTATGTTCCTAATCAGTAAAATGGGTTCCTGGGTGTTAGTCGACTGGTGTGAGTCGCATCCTAGGACACTGACCTAATCTGCCCGAAATGCTCAGCATAACAAGGGACTTTCTATATAGTAGTATGTCACTGATGTCAGCTAGGCCTGTATACCATGTACATGTACTTGTAGTAAATAAAGATATTATTATTAGTGTATTATTAAAACTGGTCCAGAGCGGACGTGGGTCTAGAGTGTGAGAATATCGAAGGGACCCCTTGGACGCGACCAGGAGTGGGTCAAGTTTTCTCACATGCCTCACGGGGATAACCACGGTAAATTATATTAGACGGTCACCTCCCCGGGAGATTATTTGTTTATAAGTGGCGGTGAAGTCCAGACAGGTAATCTCACAATTCCCCACAACTACTACTACTACTACCACCACCAGTCTTCTTCCTTTCCTACTACCTCTCTTGTCCCGTTCCTGTCTGCTGGCCTGTATATACTCCCTCCTCTCCTTTCTCTTAGTGTCACTTGTAAATGGTACAAGTCGGACCGAAACGTCGTCATAATCTCCCCTTTACTATGTGTGGGAGATTTGTGTATTGTGGAATGGTGTTCTAAATAATGTTCTAAAGAGTTCTAAAGTGTTCAGTGTTCTACAAAACATATAGACAATTTCTTTTAATTAAGTTACCCATTAAAAATAATTTTTTATTAAAATAAAAAAAGAAAAAATAATAATAGTCGTTTTCTGTGGAAACTGCATAAGAGAAAACGTCAAAAAGTTGAGAATTTCAGGACTGACAACGCTAAATTCTTTTGCCTGTTGATTCAAATTCAAATTCAAATTCAAATTCTTTATTTCATGTAATACAAAGTGGGGGGTACTTATAGTTATACATTAAAGTTGATATTACAAGATGGCCAATAATATGCCTAGGTATGCCTAGGCTTTTCAGGCAGTCTTATGATAGGTCTTACTCAATAGCTATACAATGGATATACAGATTGTAAGGTTAGGTTTACAAAATTTAGGTACTGGAATTTAAACATTGAGAATTTAACAATTAGTATAAAAAGTTAGCAATTAGTTTATATATTAATGATAAAGGTGATTTTTTTATTTTTTTTTTTTATTAACACATCGGCCGATTCCCACCAAGGCAGGGTGGCCCGAAAAAGAAAAACTTTCATCATCATTCACTCCATCACTGTCTTGCCAGAAGGGTGCTTTACACTACAGTTATAAAACTGCAACATTAACACCCTCCTTCAGAGTGCCGGCACTGTACTTCCCATCTCCAGAACTCAAGTCCGGCCTGCCGGTTTCCTGAATCCCTTCACAAATGTTACTTTGCTCACACTCCAACAGCACGTCAAGTATTAAAACCATATGCCTCCATTCACTCCTATCAAATACGCTCACACATGCTTGCTGGAAGTCCAAGCCCTCGCACACAAAACTTCCTTTACCCCTCCCTCCAACCTTTCCTAGGCCGACCCCTACCCCGCCTTCCCTCCACTACAGATTTATACACTCTCGAAGTCACTCTGTCTCGTTCCATTCTCTCTACATGTCCAAACCACCTCAACAACCCCTCCTCAGCTCTCTGGACAATCGTTTTGGTAATCCCGCACCTCCTCCTAATTTCCAAACTCCGAATTCTCTGCATTATATTCACACCACACATTGACCTCAGACATGACATCTCCACTGCCTCAAGCCTTCTCCTCGTTGCAACATTCATCACCCATGCTTCACACCCATATAAGAGCGTTGGTATAACTATACTCTCATACATTCCCTCTTTACTTCCATGGACAAGGTTCTTTGTCTCCACAGACTCCGAAGTGCTCCACTCACCCTTTTCCCCTCATCAATTCTATGATTCACCTCATCCTTCATAGACCCATCCGCCGACATGTCCACTCCCAAATATCTGAATACATTCACCTCCTCCATACTCTCTCCCTCCAATCTGATATCCAATCTTTCGTCACCTATTCTTTTTGTTATCCTCATCACCTTACTCTTTCCTATATTCACTTTCAATTTTCTTCTTTTACACACCCTACCAAATTCATCCACCAACCTCTGCAGCTTCTCTTCAGAATCTCCCAAAGCACAGTGTCATCAGCAAAAAGCAACTGTGACAACTCCCACTTTGTATTTGCTTCTTTATCTTTTAGACCAACACCTTTTGCCAAGACCCTTGCATTCACTTCTCTTACAACCCCATCTATAAATATATTGAACAACCACGGTGACATCACACATCCTTGTCTAAGGCCCACTTTTACTGGGAAATAGTCCCCTTCCCTCCTACACACTCTAACCTGAGCCTCACTATCCTCATAAAAACTCTTCACTGCTTTCAGTAACCTTCCTCCTATTCCATACACCTGCAACATCTGCCACATTGCCCCCCTATCTACCCTATCATACGCCTTTTCCAAATCCATAAATGCCACAAAAACATCTTTACCCTTATCCAAATACTGTTCACCTATATGTTTCACTGTAAACACTTGGTCTACACACCCACTACCTTTCCTAAAGCCCCCTTGTTCATCTGCTATCCTGCTTTCTGTCTTACTCTTAATTCTTTCAATAATAACTCTACCATACACTTTACCAGGTACACTCAACAGACTTATTCCCCTATAATTTTTGCACTCTCTTTTGTCCCCTTTGCCTTTATACAAAGAAACAATACACGCTCTCTGCCAATCCCTAGGTACCTTACCCTCTTCCATACATTTATTAAATAATAGCACCAACCACTCCAAAATTACATCCCCACCTGCTTTTAACATTTCTATCTTTATCCCATCAATCCCAGCTGCCTTACCCCTTTCATTCTACCCACTGCTTCACGAACTTCCCTACACCCACAACTGGCTCTTCCACACTCCTACAAGATGTTATTCCTCCTTGCCCTACACACGAAATCACAGCTTCCCTGTCTTCATCAACATTTAACAAATCCTCAAAATATTCTCTCCATCTTCCCGATACCTCTAACTCTCCATTTAATAACTCTCCTCTCCTATTTTTAACTGTCAAATCCATTTGTTCTCTAGGCTTCCTCAACTTATTAATCTCATTCCAAAACTTTTTCTTATTTTCAACAAAATTTGCTGATAACATCTCACCCACTCTCTCATCTGCCTCTTTTTACATTGCTTCACCACTCTTTTAACCTCTTTTTTCTCTCCATATACTCTTCCCTCCTTGCATCACTTCTACTTTGTAAAAACCTCTCATATGCTAACTTTTTCTCCCTTACTACTCTCTTTACATCATCATTCCACCAATCGCTCCTCTTCCCTCCCGCACCCACTCGCCTGTAACCACAAACTTCTGCTGAACACTCTAACACTACATTTTTAAATCTACCCCATACATTTTCGACCCCATTTCCTACACTCTCACTAGCCCATCTATCCTCCAATAGTTGTTTATATCTTACCCTAACTGCCTCCTCTTTTAGTTTATAAACCTTCACCTCTCTTTTACTTACTGATTCTATTTTCCTTGTATCCCATCTACCTTTTACTCCCACTGTAGCTATAACTATATAGATTCTATATTGGAGTATCTTAGGCAAACTTATGACTAGCTTAAGTATTATGGAGCAATAGTTGTATTAGAATTTTGGTTTGAACTGTGCAAATTAAGGGGAATCACAGATATCAATAAGTGTATTTTGCTGTGGTTAGTAATGTGCAAATTAAGGAGAATCACAGATATCAATAAGTGTATTTTGCTGTGGATATGTGCAAGATAAAGTAGTTTTCGTATGGTTAACTACCGGTTGGGTGCGTAAGTGAGATAAGATGTTTTTTAACGGTGCTTTTGAAAATGGAGGTTGTGTCTGCAGTTCTAGAGTTTTCAGGCAGGGAGTTCCAGATTTTAGGCCCTTTTATGCGCATTGAATTTTTGTATAGATTTAGTCGGACACGGGGAATGTCAAAGAGATGTTTATGTCTGGTATTATGTCTATGGGTCCTGTCACAACTGTCAAGAAAGTGTTTTAGCTCAGGGTTAAAGTTGGAATTAATGGTTCTATAAATGTAGATAGCAGAGTAGTAAGTATGGATGTTCTGGACAGTGAGTAGGTTTAGGTCTTTGAAGAGTGGGGGGGTGTGCTGCCTAGCGATTTTGTCGAAGACTTGAAATACGAAGTTGGTAAGTGAGTAAGTAAGTGAGTAAATAGGTAAGTAAGTGGGTAAGTAAGTAAGTTCGTAAGTAAGTAGGTAAGTAAGTAATTTGGTAAGTAAGTTCCTAAGTAAGTAGGTAAATAAGTAATTTGGTAAGTAAGTGAGTAAGTAAGCAAGTGTATTCAAGTACAGGTACACATAAATACACTTACATAAATTGTCATACATAGCAGCATATGTGTAGATTACCTTCCAGGGTAACCCAAAATGTCAGACAAAGTGCCTTATTTTCATTGTGGTCCTTGTAATACCATTGAGGATCTTGTAATACCATTGTGGTCCTTGTAATACCATGTGTGGATCTTGTAATACCATTGTGGTCCTTGTAATACCATTGTGGTCCTCGTAATACCATTGTGGTCCTTGTAATAAAATTTTGGATTTTGTAATACCATTGTGGTACTTGTAATGTCATTGTGGTCCTTGTAATACCATTGTGGTCCTTGTAAGACAATTGTGGTTCTTGTAAGACCATTGTGGTTCATGTAATACCATTATGGTCCTTGTAATACCATTGTGGTCCTTGTAATACAATTGTGGTATTTGTAAGACCATTGTGGACCTTGTAATGCCACTGTGGTCCTTGTATTACCATTGTGGTCCTTGTAAGACCATTATGGTTCATGTAATACCATTGTGGTCCTTGTAATACCATTGTGGTACTTGTAATGCCACTGTGGATCTTGTAATACCAATATGGTCCTTGTAATACCATTGTGGTCCATATAATACCATTGTGGTACTTGTAAGACCATTGTGTAACTTGTAATGCCATTGTGGTCCTTGTAAAACGATTGTGGTCATTGTAATACCATTGTGATTCTTGTAATACCATTGTGGTCCTTGTAATACCATAGTGGTCCTTGTAATATCATTATGGTCCTTGTAATACCATTGTGGTCATTGTAATATCATTGTGGTCCTTGTAATACCATTGTGGTTCTTGTAATACCATTGTATTCCTTGTAAGAACATTGTGGTCCTTGTAATAACACTGTGGTCCTTGTAAGACCATTGTGGTCCTTGTAATACCATTGTGGTTCTTGTAATAGCACTGTGGTCCTTGTAATACCATTGTGGTCCTTGTAAGACCATTGTGGTCCTTGTAATATCATTGTGGTCCTTGTAATACCACTGTGGTCCTTCTAATACCATTGTGGTCATTGCAAGACCATTGTGGTCCTTGTTATACCAGCTAGTATAACCCAGGGTAGGGAGGGTTAGCCAGCGATGATAACCCAGGGTAGGGAGGGTTAGCCAGCGAGGATAACCCAGGGTAGGGAGTGTTAGCCACCCAGGATAACCCAGGGTAGGGAGTGTTAGCCACTCAGGATAACCCAGGGTAGGGAGTGTTAGCCACCCAGGATAACCCAGGGTAGGGAGTGTTAGCCAGCCAGGATAAGCCAGCGTAGGGAGTGTTAGCCAGCTAGGATAAGCCAGGGAAGGGATGGTTAGCAAGCCAGGATAACCCAGGGAAGGGAGGGTTAGCCTGCCAGGATAAGCCAGGGTAGGGAGTGTTAGCCAGCCAGGATAACCCAGAGGAGGGAGTGTTAGCCAGGCAGGATAACCCAGGGTAGGGAGTGTTAGCCACCCAGGATAACCCAGGGTGGGGAGTGTTAGCCAGCCAGTATAAGCCAGGGTAGGGAGTGTTAGCCAGCCAGGATAAGCCAGGGTAGGGAGTGTTAGCTAGCAAGGATAACCCAGGGTAGGGAGTGTTAGCCACCCAGGATAACCCAGGGTAGGGAGGGTTAGCCACCCAGGATAACCCATGGTAGGGAGGGTTAGCCACCCAGGATAACCCAGGGTAGGGAGAGTTAGCCACCCAGGATAACCCAGGGTAGGGAGAGTTAGCCACCCAGAATAACCAAGGGTAGGGAGTGTTAGCCACCCAGGATAACCCAGGGTAGAGAGAGTTAGCCACCCAGGATAACCCAGGGTAGGGAGGGTTAGCCAGCCAGGATAAGCCAGGGTAGGGAGAGTTAGCAAGCCAGGATAACCCAGGGTAGGGAGGGTTAGCAAGCCAGGATAACCCAGGGTAGGAAGTGTTAGCCACCCAGGATAACCCAGGGTAGGGAGAGTTAGCAAGCCTGGATAACCCAGGGTACGGAGGGTTAGCAAGCCAGGATAACCCAGGAAAGTCAGTGGGTCATGGAGGACTGTCTGTCTTATTTCCATTGTGGTCCT
>WNWK01006128.1:0-77500 GCA_009830355.1 Cherax destructor | reverse complement strand
CTGCTGTGGGCTGGGGTGGGAAGGGTGGGCTGGGGTTCAATTCTGAGTGGACCGGTCCAGAAAGAGTTGAACCCCTAACTGTACAGGGTTCAGTTGACTGATCTCTCTCTCTCTCTCTCCCTCTCCCTCCCTCTCTCTCTCTCTCTCTCTCTCTCTCTCTCTCTCTCCTCTCTCTCTCTCCCTCTCCCTCACTCTCTCTCTCTCTCTCTCCCTCTCCTCTCCCTCTCCTCTCTCTCTCCTCTCCCTCCTCTCTCTCTCTCTCTCTCTCTCTCTCTCTCTCTCTCTCTCTCTCTCTCTCTCTCTCTCTCTCTCTCTCTCTCTCTCTCTCTCTCTCTCTCTCTCTCTCACTGTGAGAACTTTCTCACTGCTAAGAGGCAGTGACTGGTACTTTGATAACGGTAACTAACTCCCAGGTACCTACTTACTGCTAGGTAAACACTAATAGTAGATGTAAGGTGACTAACATGGAAATAAATGGTATAAAATACCGACACAGTGGAAAAATAAACACATAAGCAGTATAATGTGATCCTTTATTGACAACGTTTCGCCCACACAGTGGGCTTTATCGAGTCACAGACAGATCTGTTTGTGACTCGATAAAGCCCACTGCGTGGGCGAAACGTTGTCAATAAAGGATCACATTATACTGCTTATAAGAGCATAAGAGCATAAGAATGGAGGAACACTGCAGAAGGCCTACTGGCCCATACAAGGCAGGTCCATATCAAAACCACCACTACCTAAGAATTTATTCCCGTACTCACGACACCAATCAAACCCAGCCCCTCCCACTCATATATTTGTCCAATCTCTTTTTAAAGCCAACCAAGGTCCTAGCCTCTATCACAGTACTCGGAAGATTGTTCCACGCATCTACAACTCTGTTCGAAAACCAGTACTTGCCTATGTCCTTTCTAAATCTAAATTTATCCAATTTAAATCCATTATTTCTGGTTCTTACTTGGTTCGATATCCTCAGTATTTTATTAATATCTCCCTTGTCTACGCCCATCATCCACTTGTACATCCCGATGATATCTCCCCTCATTCTACGTCTCTGCAGAGAGTTTACATATATGAGGGTTATTGTCGTTGCCAAGCACTATGACATTACTTGTATCCACACTGATCTGCATCTACCACTTTTCAGACTATGAAATTAATCTGTGCAAATAGCCTTCATTAGATGTGTTTATTTTTCCAAGGTGACTAACACCCAGGTACCTACTTACTGCTAGGTGAACACTAACAGTAGATGTAAGGTGACTAACACTCAGGTACCTACTTACTGCTAGGTGAACAGTGTTAGTAAAATATAACTGCCCTCACCCGGGTATTGAACCCAGGTGCTGTGATTGTAACCCAGACGTGCAGAGAAACAGTCAAAACAGCCTGATTGATCACTAGAAAGGCGTGTTAGAGAGAGAGTTTGATTTAGACGATCTATTGGGTGTTCTAAATTATCTAATTGTCAAAATTGCTTTGAAATGTCTGTAAGTATTGGTCAGTGTGTGTGTACTCACCTAATTGTGGTTGCAGGGGTTGAGACTCAGCTCCTGGCCCCGCCTCTTCGCTGTCCGCTACTGGGTCTCTGCTCTCCCTGCTCCATGAGCTTTATCATACCTTGTCTTAAAACTATGTATGGTTTCCGCCTCCACTATATCGTTCGCTAGACTATTCCACTTCCTAACTACTCTATGGCTAAAGAAATGCTTCCTAACATCCCTTTGACTCATCTGAGTCTTCAGCTTCCTGTTGTGTCCCCTTGTTTCTGTGTTTCCTCTCTGGAACATCCTATCACTATCTACCTTGTCGATTCCCTGCAGTATTTTGTATGTCGTTATCATGTCTCCTCTAACCCTTCTGTCCTCCAGTGTTGTTAGTCCTATTTCCCTCAACCTTTCTTCATATGGCATTCCCCTGAGCTGTGGAACTAGCCTTGTCGCAAACCTTTGCACTTTCTCTAATTTCTTGACGTGCTTGACCAGGTGTGGGTTCCAAACTGGTGCTGCATACTCTAGTATGGGCCTGACGTACACGGTGTACAGTGTCTTGAACGATTCCTTGTTAAGGTAACGGAACGCTAATCTTAGGTTTGCCAGTCGCCCATATGCTGCCGCAGTTATCTGGTTGATGTGTGTTTCCGGAGACGTGCTTGGCGTTATACTCACCCCAAGGTCTTTCTCCTTTGATGAGGTTTGTAGCCTTTGTCCACCTAGCCTGTAATCTGTCAGCGGTCTTCTTTGCCCTTCTCCGATCCTCATGACTTTGCATTTGGTGGGGTTAAATTCGAGAAGCCAGTTGCTAGACCAGATGTCAAGCTTGTCCAGGTCTCTTTGAAGTCCTGCTTGGTCTTCATCCGATGTGATTCTCCTCATTAATTTCACATCATCCGTGAACAGAGACACTTCTGAGTCTATCCCGTCCGTCATGTCATTCACATATACCAAGAATAGCACTGGTCCTAGGACTGACCCCTGCGGTACACCGCTTGTCACCGGCGCCCACTGTGATACCTCATCACGCACCATGACCCGTTGTTGCCTCCCTGTGAGGTATTCCCTGATCCATTCCAGTGCCCTTCCTGTTATACATGCTTGGTCTTCCAACTTCTTTACTAATCTCATTTGAGGAACTGTGTCGAAGGCCTTCCTGCAGTCCAGGAAAATGCAGTCAACCCACCCTTCTCTCTCTTGCCTTACCTCTGTTACTTTATCATAGAACTCCAGGAGGTTTGTTACACAGGATTTGCCTTCCCGGAATCCGTGCTGTCTGGCGTTGATTATCCTGTTCTGCTCCAGATGCTCCACCATTCTTTTCCTGATGATTTTCTCTAAGACTTTGCACTCTATACACGTAAGTGACACTGGTCTATAGTTTAGTGCCTCTTTTCTGTTTTCTTTTTTAAAGATGGGGACTACGTTGGCCTTTTTCCATATATCAGGTAGCTGCCCAGTTTCAAGTAATGTGTTGAATATTATGGTAAGTGGCACACTCAGAACCTCAGCTCTTTCCCGAAGGACCAACGGGGAGATATTGTCCGGACCCATCACCTTTGAGGTATCAAGGTCACTGAGTAACTGCTTCACCTCCTCCTCAGTTGTGTGTTTATGCTCTCTAGCACTTGATACATCCCTTGTTGGTGATGCACCCCGTCCTGTCTATCCAGCTGCCTTCGTGCCTCTACTGTGAATACTTCCTTAAACCTCGAGTGTGTGTGTGTACTCACCTAGTTGTACTCACCTAGTTGTGGTTGCAGGGGTCGAGACATAGCTCCTGGCCCCGTCTCTTCACTGGCCGCTACTGGGTCACTCTCCCTGCGCCATGAGCTTTATCATACCTCTTCTTAAAGCTGTGTATGGAACCTGCCTCCACTACATCGCTTCCCAAGCTATTCCACTTCCCGACTACTCTGTGACTGAAGAAATACTTCCTAACATCCCTGTGATTCATCTGAGTCTTCAACTTCCAACTGTGTCCCCTTGTTGCTGTGTCCCATCTTTGGAACATTCTGTCTCTATCAACCTTGTCAATTCCTCTCAGTATCTTATATGTCGTTATCATGTCCCCCTTATCTCTCCTGTCCTCCAGTGTCGTCACGTCGATTTCCCTTAACCTCTCCTCGTAGGACATACCCCTTAGCTCCGGGACTAGTCTTGTTGCAAACCTTTGCACTTTCTCTAGTTTCTTTACGTGCTTGGATAAATGTGGGTTCCAAACTGGTGCTGCATACTCCAGTATGGGCCTAACGTACACAGTGTACAGGGTCCTGAACGATTCTTTATTAAAATGTCGGAATGCTGTTCTTAGGTTTGCTAGGCGCCCGTATGCTGCAGCAGTTATTTGGTTGATGTACGCCTCAGGAGATGTGCCTGGTGTTATACTCACCCCAAGATCTTTTTCCTTGATTGAAGTTTGTAGTCTCTGGCCCCCTAGACTGTACTCCGTCTGCGGTCTTCTTTGCCCTTCCCTAATCTTCATGACTTTGCACTTGGTTGGGTTGAACTCCAGGAGCCAATTGCTGGACCAGGCTTGCAGCCTATCCAGATCCCTTTGTAGTTCTGCCTGGTTCTCTTCCGATTGAATTCTTCTCATCAACTTCACATCATCTGCAAACAGGGACACTTCGGAGTCTATTCCTTCCGTCATGTCGTTCACAAACAGCAGAAACAGCACCGGTCCTAGGACTGACCCCTGTGGCACCCCACTCGTCACCGGCGCCCACTGTGTGTGTGTGTGTGTGTGTGTGTGTGTGTGTGTGTATGTGTGTGCTGCAGGAGTCGAATCACAGCTCCTGCCAGTGCCTCTTCGCTAGTCACTACTAGCACTCTCTCCCTGTTCCAAGAGCTTTATCATACATATACCAGGAACAGCACTGGTCCTAGGACTGACCCCTGTGGAACCCCGCTCGTCACAGGCGCCCACTGTGATACCTCATCAAGTACCATGACTCGTTGTTGCCTCCCTGTCAGGTATTCCCTGATCCATTGCAGTGCCTTCCCTGTTATCACTGCCTGGTCCTCTGGCTTTTGTAATAACCTATTGTGTGGAACTATGTCAAATGCCTTCTTACAGTCCAAAAAAATGCAATCTACCCACCCTTCTCTCTCTTGTCTTACCGCTGTCACCCTGTCATAGAACTCCAGTAGGTTTGTGACACAGGATTTCCCGTCCCTGAAACCGTGCTGGCTGTCGTGAATACCCTCATTCCTTTCTAGGTGCTCCACCACTCTTCTAGATGCTCCACCAGTCTTCTAGGTGCTCCACCAGTCTTCTAGGAGCTCCACCAGTCTTATAGGTGCTCCACCAGTCTTCTCTTGATAATCTTCTCCATAACTTTGAATACTATACATGTCAGTGACACTGGTCTGTAGTTTAATGCTGCCTGTCTGTCCCCTCTCTTAAATTGGGACAACATTTGCTGTCTTCCAGACCTCAGGTAGTCGCCCTTTTATGATAGATGTGTTGAAGAGTTTTGTTAGTGGCACACACAGTGCCTCTGCTCCCTCTCTCAGGACCCACAGAGATATGTTGTTCAGTCCCACCGCCTTTGAGGCATCTACTTCCCCTAGCAGTTTCTTCACCTTTTTCTTGGTAATGTGTAGTGTGTCCAGCACTTGTTGGTGTACCCCACCATTCCGGTTTGCTGGAAGCCTCTGTGTGTCTACTGTGAATACTTTCCTGAATCGTGAGTTGAGCTCCTCACATACTTCCTGGTCCTTTCCTGTGAGCTCCCCTTCTTCCTTCCTCACCCTGATCACCTGGTCCTTGACTATTGTTTTCCTCCTGACGTGGCTGTACAACAGCTTTGGGTCAGACTTGGCCTTCAATAATATGTCATTTTCGTACTGCCGTTGGGCCACCCTCCTTACCTGTGCATATTCGTTTCTGGTTCTTCTGACCAACTCCCTGTTTTCTTGAGTCCTTTGCTTTCTACATTTTTCCATGCTTTAGCACACTTGGCTGTGGCCTCTTTACACCTCCTGGTAAGCCAAGGGCTCACTCTGGTTTTCCTGTTGTTTCTGTTGCCTCTTGCTCACTTGTTCCATCATTTCATTTACTGTCTTTCCCTCCAGTTCTCCTCTCCACTGCACCTCATGCAGGAATTACATCATACCTGTGTAGTTCCCTTTTTTATAGTTTGGCTTCTGCTGTCCTTCCTGTGCTGCTTCCCTCTCCACTTGTAACTCTATGTATTCAAAGCTCAGAACCACGTGATCACTAGCTCTGAGGAGCCTTACATGTGGGGTGTCCTGGATGTCCGAACTCCTCAAGGCCAATACAAGGTCCAGTCTTGCTGGTTCATCCTCTTCTCTCTCTCTTGGTAGTGTCCCTAACACGTTGATACATGAGGTTTTCCAGTACCACCTCAATCTTAGCCCTCCATGTTTCTGATCCCCCATGTGGCTCCAGGTTTTTCCAGTCAATTTCCTTGTGACTGAAGTCACCCACAACTAGTAACTTTGCTCTACCCATGTGGGCGCTTCTAGCCACCTCAGCTAGTGTGTCCACCATTGCTCTGTTGCTCTCATCGTACTCTTGCCTTGGTCTCCTGCTATTCAGTGGTGGGTTGTATATCATTGCAATCTCCACCTTTGTACCCCTAGTCTGAAGTGTTCCTACTAGTCATCTGCTTCCCTTCTGTCCATTCCTTCCATCTCCTCAAAACCCCACTGGTTTTTGATAAGCAGTGCAACTCCTTTTGCTCCGTTCCCTGTTGATGTCAGCCCTGTCTCTCCTTCCTGCCTATGGTAGCATTGTACTCCCCTCTCTTTCTCTCTGTTGCTCTCGTTCTTTTCTTGTTCTGTCGTGGTCGAGGTACCTTAACCAGTATTTTTGTGAGTCCCTTAAGATTGATTTCTGTTTAAAGATGTTCCCTGCTATTTCTGTCATAAATGACAATTTGATTGGTCGGATTTTTCCCTCGAATACCCTCCCTGAGTCTCTGAAAATGTGCCACCTGGGATGTGACCCTCTCTCCTGGTAATGTGATGATATTTTTTACCTGTTTCCAACACCTGCTGTACTACCTTCACCCTCCTAAATCCCATGAACAATTAGTGACCTTTTCCTCTCCACCTCTCATTTCCTTTCCTTCTGTATCTCTGGATCTGTTTGGTCATCTCCTGGACCTCCCGGTACCTTGACCGCACTTTCAGAAGGGACTTCTCAGCTCCCCTTCCATCAGTCCGCTTGCTGTCCGCTGATCTTCCTTTACCCGTCTACTCGCTCCTTTCGCTCATCGTCTCTATTTCCTGCTGTGGCTCTTTCAGTTGCTCCTCCAGGCTCTGTGTCTTTGCCTCAGCAGCCACAGTTCATGTTCCCCATTGGTCTCTGCTGACACTGGATCCTCTATTGCTTTGCAAAACTTGTTGAGGATTTTCTACCCATGCTGCCCACGCTTCCTTCTCAGACTAGTCTCCTATGGGTTGCAAACTGTGGGTGCTCACCTATTTGTACTCGCCTATTTGTGATTGGAAGAGTCGAATCACGGCTCCTGGCCCCACCTCTTTGTTGTGTGTGTTGTGTGTGGGAGTATGTCACACACCAAACACACACACACACACACACACACACACACACACACACACCAGGAAATGCTTTAAGGCTTCCTTTAGAGAGAGAGAGAGAGAGAGAGAGAGAGAGAGAGAGAGAGAGAGAGAGAGAGAGAGAGAGAGGGAAAAAAAAGTATATTCTCTCTCTTCAAGGGCTCTTGATTCGAGTAATTGGAGCTATTCTCCCATTCACCAGGCATTGTTTGGCCCCTATGAGTTTAGCGCTTTGTTATAATACCAACAACAACAATAATAATAATATTAATAATAATAATAATAAATCCAGCTCCTCGAATCAAGATCCCTTGTCTTCACCAAAGTACTGTCTAGCACTGTCTGGTACTGAAAGGCAGTGCCTAGCACTATCTGGTACTGAAAGACAGTGTCTGGCACTGTTTGGCAGTGAGAGGCAGTGCCTGGCACTGTTTGGCACTAAGAGACACTGTCTGTTACTGTCACACTGTCACTGCCTGTCACTGTTTGCCACTATCTGGCACTGTCTAGCACTGTCTGGCACTGAGAGACACTGTCTGGCACTGTCTAGCCCAGAGTGCCACTGTCTCCCTCCCTAATAAGTCCACAGCTCGCTAATAACATTAAGCGGAAGCCTGTAGAGAGTGCCACCTCAATGCCTGGACCCCGGAGAGCAGTGCCAGTCAGTACCTGGATCCTAGACGGCAGTGCCACGTAGCAGTGACAAGGTGACACTCACCCTTGGTGTTGTTTTGTCTAGCGGTGATTTCGTTAGTAAATACTGGGTGGCACTGCGTGATTTAATACCCCTTGTGACAGTGCCAGACAGTGCCACACAGCGCCAGTAAGTGTCTACCGGTTGCTGACAATGTCAGTCAGTATCGTTTGATTCCTGGCAGTGTCAGACAGTGCCAGTCAGTGCCAGTAAGTGTCTATCGGTTCCTTACAGTGTCAGTCAGTGTCTGTTTGTTCCTGACAGTGCCAGCCAGTGTCAGTCAGTGCCAGTAAGTGTCTGTCTGTTCCTGACAGTGTCAGACAGTGTCAGTCAGAACCAGTAAGTGTGTATCGGCGCCTGACAGTGTCAGTCGGTGTCTGTTTGTTCCTGACAGTGTCAGACAGTACCAGACAGTGCCAGTCAGAGCCAGTAAGTGTCTATCCGTTCCTCACAGTGTCAGACAGTGCCAAACAGTGACAGACAGTGCCTTTTCCTGACAGTGTCAGTGTCTGTTGATCCTGTCTACCTACACACACACACACACACACACACACATACAATATATATATATATATATATATATATATATATATATATATATATATATATATATATATATATATATATATATATATATATATATATATATATATATATATATATGTCGTGCCGATTAGGTAAAACTGGTCAATTAGCAAGAACTCGTTTAAAATTAAGTCCTTTCTAAAATTTTCTCTTATACGTTTAAAGATATATTTTTTAAATTTATATTAATGTAAAAATTTATAATTTTGTACCAAGAGAAACTTTGAAAACTTACCTAACCTTATTATAACAAGCGTAATTTAATTTAGCCTAACCCAACTAAATATATTTTAGATACGTTAACAATATCTTTATTTACTACAAGTACATGTACATGGTATACAGGCCTAGCTGACATCAGTGACATACTACTATATAGAAAGTCCCTTGTTATGCTGAGCATTTCGGGCAGATTAGGTCAGTGTCCCAGGATGCGACTCACACCAGTCGACTAACACCCAGGAACCCATTTTACTGATGGGGAACATAGACAACAGGTGTAAAGAAACACGCCCAATGTTTCTGCCCTGGTTGGGAATCGAACCCAGGCCCTCGCCGTGTGAAGCGAGAGCTTTAGCCACCAGACCACCATAATAAACATAAACAAACATAATAAACATAATAAACAAACACAATGAAATATATTTTTTTCGTTAGGTTCAGAATGATTTTTGAGAAATTATTGCATACACAAATTTTCGCTTGTCCTATATGGCAAGAAGAGCGTTGCTATTTAAGCCAAAATCGAGAGTTTTACCTAATCGGCACGACATATATATATATATATATATATATATATATATATATATATATATATATATATATATATATATATATATATATATATATATATATATATATATATATATATATATATATACGTATAACTAACTTGGTGTAGTAAATAGACTTTAAACCCAATTAACTGAACCCTAATAGGGGTTCAAAATTTGTATAAATCTTTAATCCTGGATCCCTGGGCAGATAAACCTCCAAAAACCTTTAAAAACCTTTAGAAAATTAATAGCAAGAATGAAAAAAAAATTAAGAAACGTTAAAAACCTTTAAAAGACTTTAAAAAAATTAAAAACCTTCAAAAAATCTTTAAAAACCTTTAAAAAAATCTTTAGAAACTAAAAAAATCTTTAAAAACCTTAGTAAACCATAAAAATCTCTTAAAAATAGTTAAAATTTTTTTTATAAACCTCTAAAAAAAACTTTAATTTTCTCTATATTCAACACCAGAAATTCCCAGCAACATTAAAAAATGTCTGGCTGTTTTAATTAATATTTTTGTTATTTTTAACCCATTGCTATTATAACCCATTTATCAACAATTTTAATCCATTTATCAGCCATTTCAACCCATTTATCAGCCATTTTAACCCATTTATCAGCTATTTTAACCCATTTAAGGCTATCTTAACCCATTTTTCAGCCATTTTTAAGCCATTTTGTTGGTGTGGGCAGGTGGGTGCCCCGGGGGCAAGATGTCGTACCTGGGCATGAGTCAACACATTGACTTCGACAACCTTCCTGACCCAAACATCAGATTTGAGCTGCAGGAGCTGATTGGTGAAGGGACGTATGGTGAAGTGTATAGTGCCTTGGATCACCATACAGGTGAGTAGTGGGGGTGTATAGTGTCTTTGATCACCATACTGGTGAGTAGTGGGGGTGTATAGTGTCTTTGATCACCATACTGGTGAGTAGTGGGGGTGTATGGTGCCTTGGATCACCATACAGGTGAGTAGTGGGGATGTATGGTGCCTTGGATCACCATACAGGTGAGTAGTGGGGGTATATAGTGCATTGGATCACCATACTAGTGAGTAGTGGGGTGTATGGTGCCTTGGATCACCATACAGGTGAGTAGTGGGGGTATATAGTGCCTTGGATCACCATACTGGTGATTAGTGGGGGTGTATGGTGCCTTGGATCACCATAATGGTGAGTAGGGGGGTGTATGGTGTTATGGATCACCATACTGGTGAGTAGTGGGGGTTTATATTGCCTTGGATCACCATATAGGTGAATAGTGGGGGTGTATGGTGTCATGGATCACCATACAGGTGAGTAGTGGGGGTGTATGGTGTCTGGATCACCATACTGGTGAGTAGTGGGGTGTATGGTGCCTTGGATCACCATACAGGTGAGTAGTGGGGGTATATAGTGCCTTGGATCACCATACTGGTGAGTAGTGGGGGTGTATGGTGCCTTGGATCACCATACTGGTGAGTAGTGGGGTTATATAGTGCCTTGGATCACCATACTGGTGAGTAGTGGGGTGTATAGGTGCCTTGATCACCATACTGGTGAGTAGTGGGGTGTATGGTGTCTGGATCACCATACTGGTGAGTAGTGGGTGTATGGTGCCTTGGATCACCATACGGTGAGTAGTGGGGTGTATGGTGCCTTGGATCACCATACATGGTGAGTAGTGGGGTGTATGGTGTCTGGATCACCATACTGGTGAGTAGTAGGGTGTATGGTGCCTTGGATCACCAAGGTGAGTAGTGGGGGTGTATAGTGCCTTGGATCACCATACTGGTGAGTAGTGGGGTGTATGGTGCCTTGGATCACCATACAGGTGAGTAGTGGGGTGTATGGTGCCTTGGATCACCATACTGGTGAGTAGTGGGGTGTATGGTGCCTTGGATCACCATACTGGTGAGTAGTGGGGGTGTATGTGCCTTGGATCACCATACTGGTGAGTATGGGGTGTATGTGCCTTGGATCACCATACTGGTGAGTAGTGGGGGTGTATGGTGCCTTGGATCACCATACTGGTGAGTAGTGGGGTGTATAGTGCCTTGGATCACTATACTGGTGAGTATGGGGTGTATAGTGCCTTGGATCACCATACTGGTGAGTAGTGGGGTGTATGGTGCCTTGGATCACCATACTGGTGAGTAGATGGGGTGTATGGTGCCTTGGACCACCATACAGGTGAGTAGTGGGGGTGTATGGTGCCTTGGATCACCATACTGGTGAGTAGTGGGGGTGTATGGTGCCTTGGATCACCATACTGGTGAGTAGTGGGGTGTATGGTGCCTTGGATCACCATACAGGTGAGTAGTGGGGGTGTATGGTGCCTTGGATCACCATACTGGTGAGTAGTGGGGTGTATGGTGTCATGGATCACCATACTGGTGAGTAGTGGGGTGTATGGTGCCTTGGATCACCATACAGGTGAGTAGTGGGGTGTATGGTGTCATGGATCACCATACTGGTGAGTAGTGGGGGTGTATGGTGCCTTGGATCACCATACAGGTGAGTAGTGGGGGTGTATGGTGTCATGGATCACCATACTGGTGAGTAGTGGGGGTGTATGGTGCCTTGGATCACCATACTGGTGAGTAGTGGGGGTGTATGGTGTCATGGATCACCATACTGGTGAGTAGTGGGGTGTATGGTGCCTTGGATCACCATACTGGTGAGTAGTGTGTGTGTGTGGGTGTGTGTGTGTGTGTGGGTGTGTGTGGGTGTGTGTGGGTGTGTGTGGGTGTGTGTGGGTGTGTGTGGGTGGGTGTGGGCGTGTATGGGTGTGTGTGGGTGTGTACTCACCTAGTTGTACTCACCTAGTTGTGGTTGCAGGGGTCGAGTCATAGCTCCTGGCCCCACCTTTTCACTGGCCGCTACTGGGTCACTCTCCCTGCGTCATGAGCTTTATCATACCTCTGCTTAAAGCTATGTATAGAGCCTGCCTCGACTACATCGCTTTCTAAACTATTCCACTTCCCGACCACTCTGTGACTGAAGAAATACTTCCTAACATCTATGTGATTCATCTGAGTCTTCAGCTTCCAACTGTGTCCCCTTGTTGCTGTGTCCCATCTCTGGAACATTCTGTCTCTGTCTACTGAGAGGAATTATCTTATATGTTGTTATCATATCCCCCCTATCTCTCCTGTCCTCCAGTGTCGTCAGGTCGATTTCCCTTAACCTCTCCTCGTAGGACATACCCCTTATCTCCGGGACTAGTCTTGTTGCAAACCTTTGCACTTTCTCGAGTTTCTTCACGTGCTTGGCTAGGTGTGGGTTCCAAACTGGTGCTGCATACTCCAGTATGGGCCTAACGTACACAGTGTACAGGGTCCTGAACGATTCTTTATTAAGATGTCGGAATGCTGTTCTTAGGTTTGCTAGGCGCCCATATGCTGCAGCAGTTACTTGGTTGATGAGCGCCTCAGGAGATGTGCCTGGTGTTATACTCACCCCAAGATCTTTTCCTTGATTGAGGTTTGCAGTCTCTGGCCCCCTAGACTGTGCTCCGTCTGCGGTCTTCTTTGCCCTTCCCCAATCTTCATGACTTTGCACTTGGTAGGGTTGAACTCCAGGAGCCAGTTGCTGGACCAGGCTTGCAGCCTGTCCAGATCCCTTTGTAGTTCTGCCTGGACCTCGTCCGATTGAATTCTTCTCATCAACTTCACATCATCTGCAAACAGGGACACTTCGGAGTCTATTCCTACCGTCATGTCGTTCACAAATACCAGAAACAGCACTGGTCCTAGGACTGACCCCTGTGGAACCCCACTCGTCACCAGCGCCCACTCTGACACCTCGCCACGTACCATGACTCGCTGCTGTGTGGGTGTTTGTGTGGGTGTGGTGTGTGGGTGTATGGGTGTGTGGGTGTATGGGTGTGTGGGTGTGTAGGTGTGTGGGTGTGTTTGGGTGTGTGTGGGTGTGTGGGTGTGTGGGTGTGTGTGGGTGTGTGTGGGTGTGTGGGTGTGTGTGGGTGTGTGTGGGTGTGTGTGGGTGTGTGTGGGTGTGTGTGGGTGTGTGTGGGTGTGTGGGTGTGTGTGGGTATGTGTGGGTGTGTGTGGGTGTGTGTGGGTGTGTGTGGGTGTGTGTGGGTGTGTGTGGGTGTGCCTTACCTCTGTTACTTTATCATAGAACTCCAGGAGGTTTGTTACACAGGATTTGCCTTCCCTGAATCCGTGCTGTCTGGCGTTGATTATCCTGTTCTGCTCCAGATGCCATTCTTTTCCTGATGATTTTCTCCAAGACTTTGCACACTATACACGTAAGTGACACCGGTCTGTAGTTTAGTGCCTCTTTTCTGTCTCCTTTTTTAAAGATGGGGACTACATTGGCCTTTTTTCATATCTCAGGTAGCTGCCCAGTTTCAAGGGATGTGTTGAAAATTTTGGTAAGTGGCACACTCAGAACCTCAGCTCCTTCCCGAAGGACCCATGGTGAGATATTGTCCGGACCCATCGCCTTTGAGGTATCAAGGTCACTGAGTAACTGCTTCACCTCCCCCTCAGATGTGTGTATGCCCTCCAGCACTCGATACATCCCTTGTTGGTGATGCACCCCGTCCTGTCTACCCAACTGCCTTCCTTCCTCCACTGTGAATACTTCCCTAAACCTCGAGTTGAGCTCCTCACATACCTCTTGATCATTACTTGTGAGTTCCCCATCTTCCCTCCTCAGCCTTATCACCTGGTCCTTTACTGTTGTCTTCCTTCTGATGTGGCTGTACATCAGTTTCGGGTCAGATTTGACTTTCGATGCTATGTCATTTTCGTACTGTTTCTGGGCCTCCTCCGTACCTGTGCATACTCGTTTCTAGCTCTTCGACTAATCTCCTTGTTTGCTTGGGTTCTTTGCCTTCTGTACCTTTTCCATTCTCTGGCACTCTGAGTCTTTGCCTCCCTGCATCTTTGGGTAAACCAGGGGCTCTTTCTTGTCTTCCCATTTATTCTTTTTCCTTTGGGTATAAACCGTTCCTCTGCCTCCTTGCACTTTGTCGCTACGTATTCCATCATGTCATTTACTGACTGTCCTTCCATTTCCCTTTCCCACAGAACCTCCTGCAGGAAATTCCTCATACCCGTGTAGTCCCCTCTTTTATAGTCTGGTATGTCTCTTTCAGCACCGTTTTCCCTCTCCACCTGTAGCTCTACTATGTACTCAAAGCTCAGCACCATATGGTCACTGGCTCCCAGGGGGCTCTCGTGTGTTATGTCCTCGATATCTGAGCTATTCAGGGTGAATACAAGGTCCAGCCTTGCTGGTTCGTCCTCTCCTCTATATCTGGTCGTGTCCCTGACATGTTGGTGCATCAGGTTTTCCAGTACGACGTCCATCATCTTGGCTCTCCAAGTTTCTGGACCCCCACGTGGTTCTTGGTTCTCCCAGTCGATCTCTTTGTGGTTGAAATCGCCCATGACCAGTAACTTCGCTCTGCTCATATGCGCTTTTCTTGCCACCTCCGCCAGGGTGTCCACCATTGCTCTGTTGTTCTCGTCATATTCCTCTCCTGGCCTTCTGCAGTTTTGTGGTGGGTTATACATCACTGCAATAACTATCTTGTGCTCCCCAGACTGGATGGTACCTACTATAAAGTCCCTTTCTCTACACACCTCCATTCCTGCCATTTCCTCAAATCTCCAATGACTCCTTACAAGCAGTGCTACCCCTCCTCCCCCCCTGCTCCTTCTATCTTTCCTCAGGATCTGATATCCTTGTGGGAAGATTGCATCTGATATTGCCTCATTTAGTTTGGTTTCTGTGACTGCTATGATGTCTGTGGACATTTCACCTATTCTTTCATTCCACTCTTCATACTTATTCGTGATTCCATCTGCATTTGTGTACCAAACCTTCAGCCTCGTTTCCAATACTGTGGCCCTAGGGGGATCTTGGCGGGATGGGGGGGGGTGTGGGCAGGTTTCCCATAGAGGGTTGTTGCATGGGTGGTGGGGTTGTATGGTTGGAGTGTGGGCTGATTGGGTGGGGTTTGTGATGGAGTGGGGTAGTGGTGATGATGGGTTTAGGGTTGCTGGGGTGGGGACAGGGGAAATGATGTGTGTGTGCGATGTTAAACTATATGGTTGCCGTTGGGTTGCTGTGGTTTGAGGCCCTCCGTGTGAGTGTGTGTGGGTGTGTGTGGGTGCGTGTGGGTGTGTGTGGGTGTGTGTGGGTGTGTGAAGGTGTGTGGGGTGTGAGTGGGGGTGTGGGAGTGTGTGGGAGGGTGTGGGAGGGTGTGGGAGGGTGTGGGAGGGTGTGGGAGGGTGTGGGAGGGTGTGGGAGGGTGTGTGAGAGCCACTTTGAGCACCTATTTACCTCCCCAGGTGATTAATTAACCAAGTACCACTAAGCACCTAATTACTTCCTCAGATCCCACTAACCACTAATTAACTCCCAAGGTCCAATTAACGGCCTAATTACCTCCCCAGGTCCCATCTGGGGAGGTAATTAACCACCTATTTCCCGTCTCCAAGATACCACTAAGCACCTATCTACCCCTCCCCATGTCCCAAAGGACATAATTACCTCCCCAGTTCTCACTAAGTGTCTACTTTCCTCCCCAGGTAACCAGGTGGCCATCAAGGTGATGGAGAACATAGGGGAGAACCTGGAGGAGATAGAGGAAGAGTACCTAATTCTGAGGGACCTAAGTCTACACCCCAACCTTCCTGCTTTCCATGGTATCTTCTTTAAGAAGGCAGGGAAGCAGGAGGAGGATCAGGCATGGATTGTGATGGAGGTAGGAAGTGAAGGTGGTGCAGGAGGTACCTATATCTCTCTCTCTAAAAGACGTAGGTAAATTAGATCTCTCTCTCTCTCTCTTTCTTTCTTTAAGACATAGGTAAGTAGGTACCTTTCTCTCTCTCACTAGAAGACCTAGGTAAGCATGTACCTATCTCTCTCTCTCTCTCTCTTTCTAAGACATAGGTAAGCAGGTACCTATCTCTGTCTCTCTCTTTCTAAGACATAGGCAAGCAGGTATCTCTCTCTCTCTTTTTAAGACATAGGTAAGCAGGTACCTATCTCTCTGCCTCTCTCTTTCTAAGACATAGGTAAGTAGGTACCAATATCTCTCTTTCTAAGACATGTAAGCAGGCACCTATCTCTCTTTCTAAGAAATAGGTAAGCAGGTGCCTATGTCTCTCTCTCCTTCTAAGACATAGGTAAGCAGGTAGCTATCTCTCTCACCACAAGCCCTAGGTGAAGCATCAAGTAGCTATCTCTTCCTAAGGAGAGCGTCTCCGGGTCTAAATCGGTCTCTCTCTGGTCTGCTACAGTTGTGTGAGAGGGGATCAGTCACAGACCTGGTCCAGGCACTCATCAGGCGAGGCCAGAGATTGACTCAACAACAGCTGGCTTATATCCTCAAGGAGACCATTGATGTAAGTATGTCTGGCTTCATCTGTCTCGTCATTATAATCATAATAATCATCATTTCTGTCATAATCATCATTCTAATAATAATAATAATAATAATGCTAGTAATTATGGTACTATGATACAGGCACTGTCGTACCTACACGAGAACCGGTGTATGCACAGAGATATCAAGGGTCACAACATTCTGCTGACTGATCAAGGCAACATTAAGCTGGTGGACTATGGTGTTAGTTCCCATCTGGCCTCCACCTGGGGCAGGAGGAACACTTCTGTGGGAACCCCTTACTGGATGGCCCCTGAGGTACGTTCCTGAAGGGTTAATGGGGGTTTTAAGGGGTTCTATGGGGTTTAAAGAGGTTCTAGGGGTTTCTAAGGGGTTGGTGGGTATTTAAAGGCCTCCACCTGGGGCAGCAGGAACATTTCTGTGGGTTAATGGGTGATTTTAATGGGGTAATGGGTGTTTACAGGTGATCGCGTGTGAACAGCAGCTGGACTACAGTTACGACGTGAGGTGTGACGTCTGGTCCCTGGGCATCACTGCCATAGAGCTGGCTGATGGGGAACCCCCATTGTCTGAGATCCATCCCATGAGGGCCCTGTTCCAGGTGAGTGATGTTAGATCCACCCCATCGGGGCCCTGTTCCAGGTGAATGTTCCCCTTGTAGATCCCTTCCATCAGGTCCCTGTTCCAGGTGAGGACCATCTCTTGTTGTTGTTGTTTTAGTATAGGGCCACCTGGAACTCGCACCGTACTGAACCCTCTCTTTTAAGATCCATCCAGTTATAACCTTGTTCCAATTATGTGAATTTACATAACTAGTATTACACGTACCTTCTGAGTTATGGTATTATGGGCTAATAGTATAGTGTTACAGTCATGGTATTATGGGTTAATAGTGAAGTGTTACAGCCATGGTATTGTGGGTTATGTTCTTCTCCACCAGATACCAAGGAACCCGCCACCCACACTAGATCGACCTGTCGAATGGTCATTGGAACTGAATGATTTCATAGCAGAATGTCTGATCAAGGACTTTGAACAACGGCCGGGGTCTAAGGAGCTACTCCAACACCCCTTCATCAAGGCTGTCCCTAACAACCCTGAGGAGGTGAGGCTGTGGGTGGGGAGACTGGGGGAGTATGTGTTGATGGAACTGTCCCCAGCACCCCTGGAGTGGGGAGGCTGGGGAGTGTGTTGAAGGAACTAGCCCCAACCACCCTGGAGAGTGGTGGTTGTATGGAGGTTGGGGAGTACGTGTTGGAGGAGCCATCCGTATCAACCCTGGGGAGGTGAAGTTGTGGGGGAGGTTGGGGAGCAGGTAGTGAGGGAGGTAGTGTGAGGTAAGCACCTATACAAGGACTGACCCCCCAACATCCAAACCCTTTCTCTTACGAAATGAATTTCAGATTTTGTTCTTCTCAGACGACCGTGTCCTTAAAACTCAATGATCTAGCAACGCCCACGGCTCCTTAAGCCTAAATGGGAGAGATATTTACCCTTTTGACAGAAATCCAGCACAGTTTGGACCCAAACACTGTTAAAATCTCCAAAACATTGACACTTAGTGAAATTTCAGTGTTGTGGGCCTAATTAGGCATAGCTCTTTTGAATTCAGCCTATTACAATCCACTCCTCCACCAGATCCGTCTCCAGTTGATCCTCCTTCAAGACGACTTGAAGAAGAGGAACCAACTGGTTCAGAAACAGCCAGAAACTACTATCAAAGGAGGAGCCTTGAAGGCTGACAGAAAGACCAAGAGAACACCTCTGTGGATGGACGACCTGGCTTGTCTGGAGAAGCTGTCAGAGGTTAGTATGGTAGACAGAACAGTCACAGCAGTGAGGGACGGCAGGGGTAGGAGAGGCTGTTGTGTGTGTGTAGTCACCTGTGTGTGGTTGTTGGGGTTGATTTACAGCTCATGGCCCCGCTTCTAGGTCCTCTATCTCTCTGCTTGTGTGTGTGCGTGTGTATGGGTTGTGTGTGTGTGTGTGTGTGTGTGTACATGGGTTGTGTGTGTGTGTGTGTGTTTAACTCCACGTCCTTACGATCCAGTGGTCAAGTCAGAGATAATTATGACACATAACATCTATCAGAAAGCGATGGGTTCCTGGAGCCTTTCACCTGAGCCTTTCACCTGAGCCTTTCACCCGAGCCTTTCACCTGAGCCTTTCACCCGAGCCTTTCACCTGAGCCTTCACCTGAGCCTTCACCTGAGCCTTCACCCATTTTCCACCTGCGTTCCACCTCATTTCCCCCACCGTCGTGACCAGCATTCCCCCCTCAAGGCCACTTTCACAAACTCACAAATGCAAAATCACCTCCCCCTCTCTCTCACACCTCCATTTCCACACAATTATAACCCCATTATCTCCCCCATTACCCAGGGAATGGGTACCCCCATCCCCCATCTTTCAGAACCTAATTAACACCTATCACTAAGGCACCTAACGACCTCCTACGTCCCCTGCAGGAGGTGATAGTGGACCACCTACACAGAAGGTACCTAACTGACCAGATCTACACATATATGGGGGACATACTTATTGCTGTCAACCCATTTAAGGAAATTAATGTTTATGGAGATACGGTGAGTAATTCTTATTCTTATTCTTATTCTTATTCTTATTATTATTATTATTATTATTATTATTATTATTATTATTATTATTATTATTATTATTATTATTATTATTATTATTATTATTATTATTATTATTATTATTATTGTTATATTAATTATTATTGCTGTTATTATTATTATAATTATAATTATTATTAGTAGTAGTAATTTATCTTACGCTATCTCTCTATATATCTTTCCCCCACTATCTCCCACTACCACCCACTATCTCACACTTTCTCTCACTATCTCCCACTACCACCCACTATCTCACACTTTCTCTCACTATCTCACACAGGAGTCACACCCACTATCTCACTCTCTCACACAGGAGACACACCCACTATCTCTCACTCTCTCTCACAGGAGTCACAGCCACTATCTCACACATGAGTCACAACCACTATCTCACACTGTCTCTCACAAGAGACAAACCCACTATCTTACACTATCTCTTACATAGGGGTTACACCCACTATCTCACATAATCTTACACTATTTCTGACTATCTCACACAGGACTCACACCCACTATCTCTGACTATCTCACACAGGACTCACACCCACTATCTCACACTGTCTCACACAGGACTCACACCCACTATCTCACACTGTCTCACACAGGACTCACACCCACTATCTCACACTGTCTCACACAGGACTCACACCCACTATCTCACACTGTCTCACACAGGACTCATACCCACTATCTCACACTGTCTCACACAGGACTCACACCCACTATCTCGAACTATCTCTGACTATCTCTGACAGGAGTCACACCCACTATCTCACACTGTCTCACACAGGGCTCACACCCACTATCTCACACTATCTCTGACTATCTCTGACAGGAGTTACACCCACTGTCTCACACCCACTATCTCACACTATCTCTGACTATCTCTGACAGGAGTCACACCCACTGTCTCACACTGTCTCACACCCACTATCTCACACTATCTCTGACTATCTCTGACAGGAGTCACACCCACTGTCTCACACCCACTATCTCACCTATCTCACACTATCTCTGACTATCTCTGACAGGAGTCACACCCACTATCTCATACTGTCTCACACTGTCTCACACCCACTATCTCACAATATCTCTGACTATATCTGACAGGAGTCACACCCACTGTCTCACACCTACTATCTCACAATATCTCTGACTATATCTGACAGGAGTCACACCCACTGTCTCACACCCACTATCTCACACTATCTCTGACTATCTCTGACAGGAGTCACACCCACTGTCTCACACCTACTATCTCACAATATCTCTGACTATCTCTGACAGGAGTCACACCCACTGTCTCACACCCACTATCTCACCTATCTCACACTATCTCTGACTATCTCTGACAGGAGTCACACCCACTATCTCATACTGTCTCACACTGTCTCACACCCACTATCTCACAATATCTCTGACTATATCTGACAGGAGTCACACCCACTGTCTCACACCTACTATCTCACAATATCTCTGACTATATCTGACAGGAGTCACACCCACTGTCTCACACCCACTATCTCACACTATCTCTGACTATCTCTGACAGGAGTCACACCCACTGTCTCACACCTACTATCTCACAATATCTCTGACTATCTCTGACAGGAGTCACACCCACTGTATCACATCCACTATCTCACACTATCTCTGACAGGAGTCACACCCACTATTTCACAATATCTCTGACTATATCTGACAGGAGTCACACCCACTGTCTCACACCCACTATCTCACAATATTCTGACTATCTGACAGGAGTCACACCCACTGTCTCACCCACTATCTCACACTATTCTCTGACTATCTCTGACAGGAGTCACACCCACTGTCTCACACCTACTATCTCACAATATCTCTGACTATCTCTGACAGGAGTCACACCCACTGTCTCACATCCACTATCTCACACTATCTCTGACAGGAGTCACACCCACTATTTCACAATATCTCTGACTATATCTGACAGGAGTCACACCCACTGTCTCACACCCACTATCTCACACTATCTCTGACTATCTCACACAGGAGTCACACCCACTATCTCACACTGTCCCACACCCACTATCTCACACTATCTCTGACTATTCTGACAGGAGTCACACCACTGTCTACACCATCTCCATATCTCGACACTGGCAGAGTCTCTCACATATTCTCACACAGGAGTCACACCCTACTATCTCACACTCTGGGAGTCGTCTCACACCCACTATCTCACACTATCTCTGACTATCTCACACAGGAGTCACAGCTACACAGGGGGATGGTCAAGAGTGAGAACCCCCCCCACATCTTCGCCATGGCAGACAACGCCTACCACAGTATGTTACACCAGAAGCAGCAGCAGTGCATTGTCATATCTGGGGAGTCAGGTGCTGGCAAGACTGAGAGTGCTAACTTCCTGCTCAAGCACCTAGTTACCCTGGGCAAGGTAGGTACCTGGGGATAGTTACCCTGGGCAAGGTAGGTATCTGTGGCTAGTTACCCTGGGCAAGGTAGGTATCTGGGACTAGTTACCCTGGGCAAGGTACATGGGGCTAGTTACTCTGTTCAAGGTACATGGGGCTAGTTACTCTGGGCAAAGTAAGTATCTGTGGCTAGTTACCCTGGGCAAGGTACATGGACTAGTTACCCTGGGCAAGGTACATGGGGCTAGTTACTCTGGGCAAAGTAAGTATCTGTGGCTAGTTACCCTGGGCAAGGTACATGGGGCTAGTTACCCTGGGCAGGGTAGGTATCTGGGGCTAGTTACCTTGGGCAGGGTAGGTATCTGGGGCTAGTTACCCTGGGCAGAGTAGGTATCTGGGGCTAGTTACCTTGGGCAGGGTAGGTATCTGGTGCTAGTTACCCTGGGCAGGGTAGGTATCTGGGGCTAGTTACCCTGGGCAGGGTAGGTATCTTGGGCTAGTTACCCTGGGCAGGGTAGGTATCTGGGGCTAGTTACCCTGGGAAGGGTAGGTATCGGAATTATCATTTTGTGAAATTTCATGTTTTTTATACCTAATTACTTGTGTACCTAATTACCATCACCTGACGGTCACCCGTTGCCTTGTTCTATGTACCTACCTACCTACTACTTTCCCCACAATCCTACTCACTTAATTACCACCTGCTTCCCCTGCCAATGAGTCTAGTCACCTAATTACCACCCACTTCCCTAGCCAGTGAGTCTAGTCACCTAATTACCATATACTTCCCCTGCCAGTGAGTCTAGTCACCTTCCAGGCATCTGGGGCTAGTTACCCTGGGCAAGGTAGGTATCTGGGGCTAGTTACCCTGGGCAAGGTAGGTATCTGGGACTTGTTACCCTGGGCAAGGTAGGTATCTGGGGCTAGTTACCCTGGGCAAGTTACCTTGGGCAGGGTAGGTATCTAGGGCTAGTTACCCTGGGCAAGGTAGGTATCTGGGGCTAGTTACCCTGGGCAAGGGTAGGTATCTGAATTATCATTTTGTGAAATTTCATGTTTTTTATACCTAATTACTTGTGTACCTAATTATCATCACCTGAAGGTCACCCGTTGCCTTGTTCTATGTACCTACCTACCTACTACTTTCCCCACAATCTTACTCACCTAATTACCACCTGCTTCCCCTGCCAGTGAGTCTAGTCACCTAATTACCATCTACTTCCCTAGCCAGTGAGTCTAGTCACCTAATTACCATCTACTTCCCCTGCCAGTGAGTCTAGTCACCTAATTACCACCTACTTTCCCTCCTAGTGAGTCAACTCACATACCCATAGCTCCCAGGCACCTACTAACCAATCAAGCACCTTCACCTACCCTCCTAAGAACCTACTAACCCATCAACCACCCTTCCAGGCATCTACTAACCCCTCAATCAGCCTCCCAGGCACCTACTAACCCTTCAAACACCCTCCTAGGCACCTACTAACCTCTCACCACCCTTTCAGGTACCTACTAACCCCTCACCTACCTTCACCTACCCTCCCAGGCACCCACTAACCCCTGACCCACCTTCATCTACCCTCCCAAACACCTACTAACCCCTGACCAACCTTCACCACCCCTCCAGGTACCTACTAACCCCTCATCTACCTTCACCTACCCTCTCAGGCACCTACTAACCCCTGACCAACCTTCACCTACCCCCCAGGCACCTACTAACACCTGACCAACCTTCGCCTACCCTCGCAGGTACCTACTAACCCCTGACCAACCTTCACCATCCCTCCAGGTACCTACTAACCTCTCATCCACCTTCACCTACCCTCCCAGGCACCTACTAAGTCATCATCTACCTTCACCTACCCTCCCAGGCACCTACTAACCCCTGACCAACCTTCACCTACCCCCCAGGCACCTACTAACCCCTGACCAACCTTCACCTACCTCCCAGGCCCTTACTAACCCCTGACCAAGCTTCACCTACCTCCCAGGCACCTACTAACCCCTCATCCACCTTCACCTACCCTCCCAGGCACCTACTAACCCCTGACCAACCTTCACCTACCCCCCAGGCACCTACTAACCCCTGACCAACCTTCACCTACCTCCCAGGCACCTACTAACCCCTGACCAACCTTCACCTACCTCCCAGGCACCTACTAACCCCTCACCCACCTTCACCTACCCTCGCAGGTACCTACTAACCCCTGACCAACCTTCACCACCCCTAAAGGTACCTACCAACCCCTCATCCACCTTCACGTACCCCCAGGCACCTACTAACCCCTGACCAACCATCATCTACCTCCCAGGCACCTACTAACCCCTGACCAACCTTCACCTACATCCCAGGCTCCTACTAACTCCTCATCCACCTTCACCTACCCTCCCAGACACCTACTAACCCCTGACGAACCTTCACCACCCCTAAAGGTACCTACTAACCCCTCACCCACCTTCACCTACCCTCCCAGGTACCTACTAACCCCTGACCAACCTTCACCACCCCTCCAGGTACCTACTAACCTCTCATCCACCTTCACTTACCCCCCAGGCACCTACTAACCCCTGACCAACCTTCATCTACCTCCCAGGCACCTACTAACCCCTCATCCACCTTCACCTACCCTCCCAGACACCTACTAACCCCTGACGAACCTTCACCACCCCTTCAGGTACCTACTAACCCTTCATCCAACTTCACCTACCCTCCCAGGCACCTAATAACTCCTTATCTACCTTCACCTACCCTTCCAGGTACCTACTAACCCCTCACTCACCTTCATCTACCCTCCCAGGCACCTACTAACCCCCGACCAACCTTCACCACCCCTCCAGGTACCTACTAACCCCTGACCAACCTTCACCATCCCTCCAGGTACCTACTAACCTCTCATCCAACTTCACCTACCCTCCCAGGCACCTACTAACCCCTGACCATCTCCACCTACTCCCCAGGCACCTAACAGGAACCTAGAGATCCAGTATCCTTGCAGCGCTGAATCCCATTCCATGGAAGTACCTGGAACTGACCCACACCAGACTGGGTCGTGTCACTGATCTAATTCTCCCTGGACAGTCTAGAGTGTGACCCCGATAACACCAGACTGGTCAGTGTAGACTGTGTGTAACTGACTTAATCTCTACTTGCTGGAGCAGTCTAGAGTGGTATACCAGGCCGAGTAAGTACCAGGTGACTGTAGTGGTGACTGTTGTGGTGACTGTTGTGGTGACTGTTGTGGTGACTGTTTATATCTGTCTACTTGCTGGAGCAGTCTAGAGTGGTGTACCAGGCCGAGTAAGTACCAGGTGACTATTGTGGTGACTGTTGTGGTGACTGTTGTGGTGACTGTTGTGGTGACTGTTGTGGTGACTGTTGTGTGACTTTGTGGTGACTGTTGTGGTGACTGTTGTGGGGACTGTTGTGGTGACTGTTGTAATGACTGTTGTTGTGACTGTTGTGGTGACTGTTGTGTTGGGGACTTGGTGTGTGGTGACTGTTTGGTATGTGTGACTGTTGTGGCGTTGTGGTAACTGTGTGGTGTGTGGTGACTGTTGGTGGTGGGACTGTGTGGTGTGACTGTTGTGGGTGTACTGTTGTGGTGGTGTGACTGTTGGTGATGTGGAACTGTTGTGGTGTGGTACTGTTGTGGTGGTGTGGTGACTGTTGTGGTGGTGTGGTGACTGTTTGGTGGTGTGGTGATGTTGTGGTGGTGGTGACTGTTGTGGTGATGTGGTGACTGTTGTGGTGGTATTGTTGTGGTGTGGTAACTGTTTAGCGTGTGGTGACTGTTGTGGTGGTGTGGTGACTGTTGTGGTTGTGTGGTGACTGTTGTGGTGGTGTGGTGACTGTTGTGGCATTGTGGTGACTGTTGTGGCGTTGTGGTGACTGCTGTGGTGTTGTGGTGACAGTAGTGGTGCTGTGGTGACTGTTGTGGTGGTGTGGTGACTGTTGTGGGGACTGTTGTGGTGGTGTAGTAACTGTTGTGGTGGTGTGGCGACTGTTGTGGTGTTGTGGTGACTGTTGTGGTGACTGTTGTGGTGTTGTGGTGACTGTTGTGGTGGTGAGGTGACTGTTGTGGTGGTGTAGTGACTGTTGTGGTGCAGTTGTGGTGACAGTTGTGGTGTTGTGGTGACTGTTGTGGTGACAGTTGTGGTGGTGTGGTGACTGTTGTGGTGTTGTGGTGACTGTTGTGGCGTTGTAGTGACAGTTGTGGCGTTGTGGTGACTGTTGTGGTGTTGTGGTGACGGTTGTGGTGGTGTAGTGACTGTTGTGGTGGTGTAATGACTGTTGTGGTGACTGTTGTGGTGGTGTGGTGACTGTTGTGCTGTTGTGGTGACTGTTGTGGTGTTGTGGTGACTGTTGTGGTGTTGTAGTGACTGTTGTGGTGACTGTTGTGGTGATGTAGTGACTGTTGTGGTGAGCGTTTTGGTGTTGTGGTGACTGTTGTGGTGACAGTTGTGGTGTTGTGGTGACTGTTGTGGTGACAGTTGTGGTGTTGTGGTGACTGTTGTGGTGGTGTGGTGACTGTTGTGGTGACAGTTGTGGTGACAGTTGTGGTGACAGTTGTGGTGACTGTTGTGGTGACTGTTGTGGTGACTGTTGTGGTGACAGTTGTGGTGACAGTTGTGGAGATTTTTGTGGTGACTGTTGTGGTGTTGTGGTGACTGTTGTGGTGTTGTGGTGACTGTTGTGGCGTTGGGGTGACTGTTGTGGCATTGTGGTGACAGTTGTGGTGCTATAGTGACCGTTCTCCTGTTATATTACCTGTCAGAACACTTCTAACAAAGTGTTCCAGTGTTCTACAAAGTGTTCTGCTGTTATATTCCCTGTCACAACACTTCTAACCAAGTGCTCCAGTGTTCTACAAAGTGTTCTCCTTTTATATTCCCTGTCACAACACTTCTAACCAAGTGTTCCAGTGTTCTACAAAGTGTTCTCCTGTTATATTCCCTGTCACAACACTTTTAACCAAGTGTTCCAGTGTTCTACAAAGTGTTTTGCTGTTATATTCCCTGTCACAACACTTCTAACCAAGTGTTCCAGTGTTCTACAAAGTGTTCCACTGTTCTTCAGGGGAGAACAGAACTTCCATATCTTCTATTACCTCCACGACGGTCTGGAGGCGGAGAACAAGCTGCTCCAGTACTGCCTCGATGATACCAGGAGGGACAAGCATAGGTACCTGAGGGGTACCTGCTGGAGTAGGAGCAGGAGCCAGGTGAGTACCTGTGGTACCTGCTGGAGAAGGAATCAGGTGAGTAGCTGGGGTACCTGCTGGAGCAGGAACCAGGCGAGTAGCTGGGGTAGCTGGCTGGAGCAGGAGCCAGGTAAGTAGCTGGGGTAGCTGGCTGCAGCAGGAGCCAGGTGAGTAGCTGGGGTAGCTGGCTGCAGCAGGAGCCAGGTGAGTAGCTGGGGTAGCTGGCTGCAGCAGGAGCCAGGGGAATGGCTGGGGTAGCTGGCTGGAGCAGGAGCCAGGTGAGTAGCTGGGGTAGCTGGCTGGAGCAGGAGCCAGGTGAGTAGCTGGGGTAGCTGGCTGGAGCAGGAGCCAGGGGAATGGCTGGGGTAGCTGGCTGGAGCAGGAGCCAGGTGAGTAGCTGGGTAACTGGCTGCAGCAGGAGCCAGGTGAGTAGCTGGGGTAGCTGGCTGGAGCAGGAGCCAGGTGAGTAGCTGGGTAGCTGGCTGCAGCAGAGCCAGGTGAGTAGCTGGGGTAGCTGGCTGCAGCAGGAGCCAGGTGAGTAGCTGGGGTAGCTGGCTGGAGCAGGAGCCAGGTGAGTAGCTGGGGTAGCTGGCTGGAGCAGGAGCCAGGGGAATGGCTGGGGTAGCTGGCTGGAGCAGGAGCCAGGTGAGTAGCTGGGGTACTGGTGAGCAGGAGCCAGGTGAGTAGCTGGCTAGAGGAGCCAGGTGAGTAGCTGGGGTAGCTGGCTGGACAGAGCCAGGGGAAGCGGGGTAGCTGGTGGGAGGAGCAGGGATGTGGGTACTGGCTCAGCAGGAGCCAGGTGAGTAGCTGGGGTAGCTGGCTAGCAGGAGCCGGTGAGTAGCTGGTAGCTGGCGCAGGAGCCAGGTGGTGTGGTAGCTGGCTGGAGCAGAGCCAGGGATGGCTGGGGTAGCTGGCTGGAGCAGGAGCCAGGAGATGGGAACTGGCTGAGCAGGAGCCAGGTGAGTGCGGGTAGCTGGCTGAGCAGGAGCCAGGAGGGGCGGGGTAGCTGGCTGAGCAGGAGCCAGGTGAGAGCTGGGTAGCTGGCTGGACAGGAGCCAGGTGAGTAGCTGGGGTAGCTGGCTGGAGCAGGAGCCAGGGATGCTGGGGTAGCTGGCTGAGCAGGGCCAGGTGAGTAGCGGGGTACTGGCTGAGCAGGAGCCAGGTGAGTAGCTGGGGTAGCTGGCTGGAGCAGGAGCCAGGTGATGCTGGGTAGCTGGCTGAGCAGGAGCCAGGTGAGTGCTGGGTAGCTGGCTGAGCAGAGCCAGGTGGAGGTAGCTGGCTGGAGCAGGAGCCAGGTGAGTAGCTGGGGTAGCTGGCTGGAGCAGGAGCCAGGGATGCTGGTAGCTGGCTGAGCGGAGCCAGGTGAGAATGGCTGGAGCCAGGAGTGGTAGCTGGAGCAGGAGCCAGGTGAGTAGCTGGGTAGCTGGCAGCAGGAGCCAGGTGAGTAGCTGGGGTACTGGCTGAGCAGGAGCCAGGTGAGTGCTGGTAGCTGGCTAGCAGGAGCCAGGTGAGTAGCTGGGGTAGCTGGCTGGAGCAGGAGCCAGGTGATAGCTGGGTAGCTGGCTGGAGCAGGAGCCAGGTGAGTAGCTGGGTAACTGGCTGAGCAGGAGCCAGGTAGTGCTGGGGTAGCTGGCTGGAGCAGGACCAGGTGATAGCTGTAGCTGCTGGAGCAGGAGCCAGGTGAGTAGTGGGGTAGCTGGCTGGAGCAGGAGCCAGGGAATGTGGGTAGCTGGCTGAGCAGGAGCCAGGTGAGTAGCTGGGTAGCTGGCTGCAGCAGGAGCCAGGTGAGTAGCTGGTAGCTGGCTGGAGCAGGAGCCAGTGAGTAGCTGGGGTAGCTGGCTGCAGCAGGAGCCAGGTGAGTAGCTGGGGTAGCTGGCTGAGCAGGAGCCAGGTGAGTAGCTGGGTAGCTGGCTGGAGCAGGAGCCAGGTGAGTAGCTGGGGTAGCTGGCTGGAGCAGGAGCCAGGAAGGCTGGGGTAGCTGGCTGGAGCAGGAGCCAGGTGAGTAGCTGGGGTAAGCTGGCTGGAGCAGGAGCCAGGTGAGTAGCTGGGGTAAGCTGGCTGGAGCAGGAGCCAGGTGAGATGGGTAACTGGCTGGAGCAGGAGCCAGGTGAGAGCGGGTAGCTGGCTGAGGACCAGGTGAGAGCTGGGGTAGCTGGCTGCAGCTGGAGCCAGGTGAGTAGCTGGGTAGCTGGCTGGAGCAGGAGCCAGGTGAGTAGCTGGGGTAGCTGGCTGGAGCAGGAGCCAGGGGAATGGCTGGGGTAGCTGGCTGAGCAATAGCCAGTGAGTAGCCGGGTAACTGGCTGCAGCAGGAGCCAGGTGAGTAGCTGGGGTAGCTGGCTGCAGCAGGAGCCAGGTGAGAGCTGGGTAGCTGGCTGGAGCAGGAGCCAGGGGAATGGCTGGGGTAGCTGGCTGGAGCAGGAGCCAGGTGAGTAGCCGGGGTAACTGGCTGCAGCAGGAGCCAGGTGAGTAGCTGGGGTAGCTGGCTGCAGCAGGAGCCAGGTGAGTAGCTGGCTGGAGCAGGAGCCAGGTGAGTAGCTGGGGTAGCTGGCTGGAGCAGGAGCCAGGGAATGGCTGGGGTAGCTGGCTGGAGCAGGAGCCAGGTGAGTAGCCGGGGTAACTGGCTGGAGCAGGAGCCAGGTGAGTAGCTGGGGTAGCTGGCTGGAGCAGGAGCCAGGTGAGTAGCTGGGGTAGCTGGCTGCAGCAGGAGCCAGGTGAGTAGCTGGGGTAGCTGGCTGGAGCAGGAGCCAGGGGAATGGCTGGGGTAGCTGGCTGGAGCAGGAGCCAGGTGAGTAGCTGGGGTAACTGGCTGCAGCAGGAGCCAGGTGAGTAGCTGGGGTAGCTGGCTGGAGCAGGAGCCAGGTGAGTAGCTGGGGTAGCTGGCTGGAGCAGGAGCCAGGGAATGGCTGGGTAGCTGGCTGGAGCAGGAGCCAGGTGAGTAGCTGGGGTAACTGGCTGCAGCAGGAGCCAGGTGAGTAGCTGGGGTAGCTGGCTTCAGAAGGAGCCAGGTGAGTAGCTGGGGTAGCTGGCTGGAGCAGGAGCCAGATGAGTAGCTGGGGTAGCTGGCTGGAGTAGGAGCGAGGTGAGTGGCTGGGGTAGCTGGCTACAGCAGGAGCCAGGTGAGTAGCTGGGGCTTCAGCACCTGGCAGGGCAAGTACAGGGGTTCAATACCCGGGTTTGGAGGGTCGGGGGTTCAATAGAAGGGTATTGCTGGAAGGTAGACAATCTACTAACCCACTAAAACTACCACACTACTAACCACAACAATCTACCCCAACTACTAACCGCCACAATCTACCCCATCTACCACAACTACTAACCCCACTAAATCTACACCATCTACCACAACTACTAACCTCACTAAATCTACCACATCTACCACAACTACTAACCACCACAATCTACCCCATCTACCACAACTACTAACCACCACAATCTACCCATCTACTAACCACCACAATTTACCACAACTACTATCCAACACAATCTACCACATCTTCCACTACTAACCTCACTAAATCTACCCCATCTACCACAACTACTAACCACCACAATCAACCACAACTACTAACCACCACAATCTACCCCATCTACCACAACTACTAACCACCACAATTTATCCCATCTACCACAACTACTAACCACCACAATCTACCCCATCTACCAGGCCAATCTACAACAATTCAACAAGGTGGTAGACGGCTTCAAGTCACTGGGCTTTAAGGACGAAGAACTGGATTCTGTCTACAGGATTCTGGCCTCTATCATCAATCTGGGAGACGTGGACTTCTATCAGACGATAGATAAGGATAACATTGAACAGGCAGCTGTGAAGAACATTGAACAGGTCAAGATAGGTGAGTTAATGATGATAATGATAATGATAATGATGATAATAATAATTATAATAATAATAATAATAATAATAATCCTGCCCTGGTTCTGCCCTACAGTCTCTGATAGCAATAATAATAATCCTGTCCTGGTTCTGCCCAACAGTCTCTGAGTTACTGGGTATCGACCCTGTGGACCTGACAGAGGCCCTGACTTCTAACAGCGTCGTCACTAAGGGCGAGATTATCACCAGGAACAACTCTGTCGACGAGGCTGTGTCGACGAGGGACGCCATGTCTAAAGCTATGTATGGTCGACTCTTTGACTGGATCGTCAACAATATCAATCGTCTACTGTCCTTCTGTAGAATTGTTTAGTAAGTTTGGTGTTTGTGGGGTGTTTGTGAGGTGTTTGTGGGGTGTTTGTGGGGTGTTTGGTGGGTGTTTGGGGGTGTTTTGGGGTGTTTTTATTGGTGTCTGTGGGTATATATATGAAATTCCCTCATCAGCAGGGTGATCCACTAGCTCCACTTCTGTTCTGCTTGGCAGTAAGAGAACTAAATTCCAGACTACACAGCGAGCTCAACATCTGGTACCTGGATGATGGCACTCTGGCGGGTACTGGGGAGTCCCTGTTAGAGGACCTACAACTGATGAAGACACAGGGAGAAGCCTTGGCACTCATCCTCAATCCCTCCAAGTGTGAAATCATCACAACGAACCATGAAATAATCAGTGTTGTGCGAACAATCCTCCCTGACGTCTCTACTACCACTCCATCCAACAGTACCCTCCTGGGAGCACCACTGGGTCACCAGGCCATCGACATGGTCCTCAAGGACAAAGTGAATGATCTGAAGAGAATGGAGGAGAGAATAAGTGATCTTGATGCCCATGATGCCCTGTATCTCCTCACAAGGTGTCTTACTATGCCAAGACTCACTTACGTCTTGAGGTGCGCACCCTCTTTTGACAACCCAACACTTGACGAGTATGACGCACACCTGAGATCAACCTTTAAGAAGGCACTGAATCTGTCACTAGATGATCGGCAATGGAATCAGGAAACCCTCCCAGTGCGACTGGGAGGTATAGGAGTGCGCAAATCAACGCAGGTAGCTTTACCTGCATTTCTGTCTTCGTGTTTGGCTTCCAGTGGATTAGTCAAGAAGATTGTCCCCGAACACTTGAGAGGTGCGGTAGGAGCTCAAGACCCCAGGTTCACTGAAGCAGCCGTGCGGTGGGACACCCTTGCGGACTCCTCCAGTAGACCAGCTCTTCCCAAAGAGCACAAACAGTCCCACTGGGACAATCCGATCATGGAAAAAATCGCCAACACAATGCTCACCAACGCTTCAGGAAAGGACAAAGCTCGTCTCCTAGCGGTGAAGGCACCACACTCAGGAGATTTCCTTCTAGCTGTTCCAAATTCCTCCCTGGGCACTCGACTCGACCCACAGGCCATTCGGATTGGAGTTGCTCTTCTCCTAGCCGCCCCCATCCTCACAGAACATAGGTGCATTTGCGGCAGGGCGACGGCTGATCAATTCAGACTTCATGGTCTCGTGTGTCACACAGGCACCTAAAGTCGGTACCTGACCAGCCGGGCTGTGGTTCGTACGTTGGACTGCGTGCGGCCAGCAGTAACAGCCTGGTTGATCAGGCTCTGGTCCAACAGGAGGCCTGGTCACGGACCGGGCCGCGGGGGCGTTGACCCCTGAAATTCTCTCCAGGTAGACTCCAGGTAGACATCAGAAGGGAAGTATGCTAGACATGAGGAGGTCAACGACATCATAAAGAGAAGCCTCGCCACAGCCCGTTGCCCAGCTCAACGGGAACCCCAAGTGCAGAGGTCTGATGGAAGTCAAAAGCGTCCTGATGGAGCCACTATGCTACCCTGGAAGGATGGAAAGCAGATTGTCTGGTACAACACCTGTGCCGCCACATTGGCAGACACCTACTTGCCATACTCCCTAGCTGAAGGGGGTAGAGCTGCCAGCCACAGGGAGACCCAGAAGACCCGCAAATATGAAGGCCTTTCCCCTTGCTATAACTTCATCTCAATAGGGTCGGAGACCCTTGGAGCATGGGGCAAGTGTGCTCTAAAGTTCCTCAAAGAGCTGGGTGAAAAATTCATCATAGAAACCAAGGACCACAGGGCGACCAGTATTCGAGATGTAGGCTCTGAGTTGTTATCTATGTTGTTCTACTCCCTATTGTATATATATATATATATTTTTTTTTTTTCAACAAGTCGGCCGTCTCCCACCGAGGCAGGGTGACCCAAAAAGAAAGAAAATCCCCAAAAAGAAAATACTTTCATCATCATTCAACACTTTCACCACACTCATACATAATCACTGTCTTTGCAGAGGAGCTCAGATACGACAGCTGAGAAAAGTCCCTCCCAGCTGTCACTATCTCAGACCCCTCCTTTAAAGTGCAGGCATTGTACTTCCCATTTCCAGGACTCAAGTCCAACTAAATCAATTAACTGGTTTCCCTGAATCCCTTCACAAAATGTTACCCTGCTCACACTCCAACAGATCGTCATGTCCCAAAAACCATTCGTCTCCATTCACTCCTATCTAACACGCTCACACATGCTTGCTGGAAGTCCAAGACCCTCGCCGACAAAACCTCCTTTACCCCTTCCCTCCAACCTTTTCTAGGACGACCCCTACCCCGCCTTCCTTCCCCTACAGATTTATACGCTCTCCAAGTCATTCTACTTTGATCCATTCTCTCTAAATGACCAAACCACCTCAACAACCCCTCTTCAGCCCTCTGACAAATACTTTTAGTAACTCCACACCTCCTAATTTCCACATTCCGAATTCTCTGCATAATATTTACACCACACATTGCCCTTAGACAGGACATCTCCACTGCCTCCAGCCTCCTCCTCGCTGCAGCATTTACAACCCATGCTTCACACCCATATAAGAGTGTTGGTACCACTATACTTTCGTACATTCCCTTCTTTGCCTCCATGGATAACGTTTTTTGTCTCCACAGATACCTCAACGCACCATTCACCTTTTTTCCTTCATCAATTCTATGGTTAACCTCATCCTTCATAAACCCATCTGCTCCCAAATATCTGAAAACATTTAATTCTTCCATAATCCCTCTCTCCAATGTGATATCCAATTTTTCTTTATTTAAATCGTTTGATACCCTCATCACCTTACTCTTATCTTTGTTCACTTTCAACTTTCTACCTTTACACACTCTCCCAAACTCCTCCACTAACCTTTGCAACTTTTCTTTAGAATCTCCCATAAGTACAGTATCATCAGCAAAAAGTAACTGTGCCAACTCCCATTTTGCATTTAATTCCCCATAATTTAATCGCACCCCTCTCCCCAACACCCTAGCATTTACTTCTTTTACAACCCCATCTATAAATATATTAAACAACCATAGTGACATTACACATCCCTGTCTAAGACCTACTTTTACCGGGAAGTAATCTCCCTTTCTCCTACATACCCTAACCTGAGCCTCACTATCCTCAAAAACTCTTTACAGCCTTCAGTAACTTACTACCTATTCCATACACTTGCAACATTTGCCACATTGCTCCCCTATCCACTCTATCATATGCCTTTTCTAAATCCGTAAATGCAATGAAAACTTCTCTACTTTTATCTAAATACTGTTCACATATATGCTTCACTGTAAACACTTGATCTACACATCCCCTACCCACTCTAAAGCCTCCTTGCTCATCTGCAATCCTACTCTCTGTCTTACCTCTAATTCTTTCAATAATAACCCTACCATACACTTTACCTGGTATACTCAGTAAACTTATTCCCCTATAATTCTTACAATCTCTTTTATCCCCCTTCCCTTTATATAAATAAACTATACATGCTCTCTGCTAATCCCTTGGTACTTTCCCCTCTTTCATACATTTATTAAACAAAAATACCAAACACTCCAGCACTATATCCCCCCCTGCTTTTAACATTTCTGCCATGATCCCGTCAGTTCCAGCTGCTTTACCCCTTTCATTCTACGTAATGCCTCACGCACCTCCCCCACACTCACATCCTGCTCTTCTTCACTCCTAAACGATGTTGTACCTCCCTGGCCAGTACATGAAATTACCGCCTCCCTTTTTTCATCGACATTTAAAAGTTCCTCAAAATATTCCCGACATCTACCCAATACCTCCAGCTCCCCATCTACTAACTCCCCTACTCTGTTTTTAACTGACCAATCCATTCGTTTCCTAGGCTTTCTTACCTTGTTTATCTCACTCCAAAATTTTTCTTTTTCATTTTCTTCCCATTCTTTCATCTGCTCTTCTTTTCCACTCTCTCACCACTCTCTTCACCTTTATTTTACTTTCCATATACTTTGCTCTTTTTACAACACTTCTGTTTTGTAAAAACCTCTCATAAGCTACCTTTTTCTCTTTTACACCCTTTACTTTATCCCACCACTCTCTCTTCTCTGCCCACCCCCTATATCCACAAACTCCACATTCTACTATTTAACTATCCACTTCAACCCTACCGCACTATCCCACCTTTCTACCAATAGTTGCTTATATCTCACCCTAACTTTCTCCTCCCTTAGTTTATACACTTTACCTCTCTTACTTGCTGTTGCCATTTTCTTTTGTCCCATCTACCTTTACTCTAACTGTAGCTACAACCAAATAATCTGATATATCCGTTGCCCCTCTATAAACATGTACATCCTGAAGCCTACCCATCAACCTTTTATCCACCAATACATAATCCAACAAACTACTTTCCTTACGTGTTATATCATACCTTGTATATTTATTTATCCTCTTTTTCATAAAATATGTATTACTTATTACCAAACCTCTTTCTACACATAGCTCAATTAATGGTTCCCCATTTACATTTACCCCTGGCACCCCAAATTTACCTACTACTCCCTCCACAACATTTTTACCCACTTTAGCATTAAGATCCCCAACCACAATTACTCTCTCACTTGGTTCAAAACTCCCACACACTCACTCAACATTTCCCAAAATCTCTCTCTCTCCTCTACACTTCTCTCTTCTTCAGGTGCATAAACACTTACTATAACCCACTTTTCACATCCAACCTTTATTTTACTCCACATAATCCTTGAATTTATACATTTATATTCCTTCTTTACCTGCCATAACTGATTATTCAACATTATTGCCACTCCTTCTTTAGCTCTAACTCTATATATATATGTATATATATATATGTCGTGCCGAATAGGCAGAACTTGCGATTTTGGCTTAAATAGCAACGCTCATCTTGCCATATAAGACAAGCGAAAATTTGTGTATGCAATAATTTCGCCAAAATCATTCTGAACCTAACGAAAAAATATATTTTATTGTGTTTGTTTATTACTAAATTAATGTTAACGTATCTAAAATATATTTAGTTGGGTTAGGCTAAATTAAATTGCGCTTTTTGTAATAAGGTTAGGTAGGTTTTCAAAGTTTCTCTTGGTACAAAATTATAAATTCTTACATTAACTTAAATGAAAAAAAATATATCTTTGAACGTATAAGAGAAATTTTTAGAAAGGACTTAATTTAAGATGAGTTCTTGCTAATTGACCAGTTTTACCTAATCGGCACGACATATATATATATATAAATATATATATATATATATATATATATATATATATATATATATATATATATATATATATATATATATATATATATATATATATATATATATATATATATGCAAGACAACCACTATGAAAAATAGAGGAATTCCAAGCGCTTCACATCACATCAAGATAGAGTTAAAGTGTCGGTTTTCTCTTCAATGTTTTTGAGAGCTTTACGTATAGTTAGTCCAGAGTTCATAGATGAAGAAATCTCTAAAATGTTTGAAATAGCTAATGATTTAAAATACCCAAGAAACGTAATTGATAAATCTTTTAAAATAGCTAGAAATACTTCTTGTTATGTTTTGTTTTATAGTTCCTTGATAATGTGAGTAGTCACGAAAGCGCTTGGAATTCCTCTATTTTTCATAGTGGCTTTTCTTGCATATTTTGATATCACCTGTTTACTGTGATCTTTTGGCTATATATATATATATATATATATATATATATATATATATATATATATATATATATATATATATATATATATTATACACTACTTTTTAGGCATTTAAAAATCCTCACAAAACAATTGGAATCATCAATTTTTAAATGTCCTCTGTATGTCCAAAGTAACACCTGATTGTGCCTATTCCAGCGGGGAGAACCTGGCCGTAGGCCTACTGGACATCTTTGGCTTTGAGAACTTTGAGAAGAATTCCTTTGAACAACTTTGTATCAACATTGCAAATGAACAGATTCAATATTTCTTCAATCAACACATCTTCACCTGGGAACAGCAGGAGTATATGTCTGAGGGCATTGAGGTGGGTGTTTGTGGGTGTTTGTGGGTGTTTGTGGGTGTTTGTGGCTGATCTTCACCTGGGAACAGCAGGAGTATATGTCTGAGGGCATTGAGGTGGGTGTTTGTGGGTGTTTGTGGGTGTTTAGTGGGTGTTTGGTGGGTGTTTGTGGCTGATCTTCACCTGGGAACAGCAGGAGTATATGTCTGAGGGCATTGAGGTGGGTGTTTGTGGGTGTTTGTGGGTGTTTGTGGGTGTTTGTGGCTGATCTTCACCTGGGAACAGCAGGAGTATATGTCTGAGGGCATTGAGGTGGGTGTTTGTGGGTGTTTGTGGGTGTTTGTGGGTGTTTGTAGCTGATCTTCACCTGGGAACAGCAGGAGTTTATGTCTGAGGGCATTGAGGTGGGTGTTTGGTGGTGTTTGTAGATGTTTGAGGGTGTTTGTTGTCTGAGGGCATTGAGGTGGGTGTTTGGTGGTGTTTGTGGGTGTTTGTTGTTGTTTTTGGGAGTTTGTGGGTGTTTGTTGTCTAAGGGCATTGGGGTGGGTGTTTGGTGGTGTTTGTGGGTGTTTGTGGGTGTTTGTGGGTGTTTGTGGTTGTTTTTGGGAGTTTGTGGGTGTTTGTTGTCTATGGGCATTGGGGTGGGTGTTTGGTGGTGTTTGTGGGTGCTTGTAGGTGTTTGGTGGTGTTTGAGGGTGTTTGTGGGTGTTTTTTGGGGTTTGTGGGTGTTTGTTGTCTGAGGGCATTGAGATAGGTGTTTGGTGGTGTTTGTGGGTGTTTGTGGGTTTTTGTTGTCTGAGGGCATTGAGGTGGGTGTTTGTAGGTGTTTGTAGGTGTTTGTGGGTGTTTGGTGGGTGTTTGTTGTCTGAGGGCATTGAGGTGGGTGTTTGGTGAGTGTTTGTAAGTGTTTGTGGGTGTTTATTGTCTGAGGGCATTGAGGTGGGTGTTTGGTGGTGTTTGGTGTTGTTTGTAGGTCTTTGTGGGTGTTTTATGGGTGTTTGGTGGGTGTTTGGTGGGTGTTTGGTGGGTGTTTGGTAGGTGTTTGGTGGGTGTTTGGTGGGTATTTGGTGGGTGTTTGGTGGGTGTTTGGTGGGTGTTTGTTGTCTGAGGGCATTGAGGTGTGTGTTTGTGGGTGTTTGTGTGTGTTTGGTGGGTGTTTCCTGTCTGAGGGCATTGAGGTGGGTGTTTGGTATTGTTTGTAGTTGTTTGTGGGTGTTTGGTGGGTGTTTGTGGGTGTTTGTGGGTGTTTGTTGTCTGAGGGCATTGAGGTGGGTGTTTGTGGGTGTTTGGTGGGTGTTTGTGACTGATCTTCACCTGGGAACAGCAGGAGTATATGTCTGAGAGCATTGAGGTGGGTGTTTGTGGGTGTTTGGTGGGTGTTTGAGGGTGTTTGGTGGGTGTTTGTGGGTCATTGTTGTCTGAGGGCATTGAGGTGGGTGTTTGGTGTTGTTTGTGGGTGTTTGGTGGGTGTTTGTGGGTGTTTGGTGGTGTTTGTGGGTGTTTGGTGGGTTTTTGTGGGTGTTTGTTATCTGAGGGCATTGAGGTGGGTGTTTGGTGATGTTTGTAGGTGTTTGTGGGTGTTTGTTGTCTGAGGGCATTGAGGTGGGTGTTTGGGGGTGTTTGTGGGTGTTTGTGGGTGTTTATGAGGTGCTTGTAGGTGTTTGTGGGTGTTTGGTGGGTGTTTGTTGTCTGAGGGCATTGAGAGGGGTGTTTGCTGGTGTTTGTAGGTGTTTGTGGGTGTTTGTTGTCTGAGGGCATTGAGATGGGTGTTTGTGGGTGTTTGTAGGTGTTTGTGGGTGTTTGGTGTGTGTTTGTTGTCTGAGGGCATTGAGGTGGGTGTTTGGTGGGTGTATGGTGGGTGTTTGTGGGTGTTTGGTGGGTGTTTGTTGTCTGAGGGCATTGAGGTGGGTGTTTGTGGGTGTTTGTGGGTGTTTGTAGGTGTTTGTGGGTGTTTGGTGGGTGTTTGTTGTCTGAGGGCATTGAGGTGGGTTTTTGTAGATGTTTGTTGGTGTTTGTTGTCTGAGGGCATTGAGGTGGGTGTTTGGTGGGTGTTTGTGGGTGTTTGTGGGTGTTTGTGGGTGTTTGGTGGGTATTTGTTGTCTGAGGGCATTGAGGTGGGTGTTTGTAGATGTTTGTTGGTGTTTGTTGTCTGAGGGCATTGAGGTGGGTGTTTGGTGGGTGTTTAGTGGGTGTTTGGTGGGTGTTTGGTGGGTGTTTGTGGGTGTTTGTTGTCTGAGGGCATTGAGGTGGGTGTTTGGTGTTGTTTGTGGGTGTTTGGTGGGTTTTGTAGGTGTTTGTGGGTGTTTGTTGTCTGAGGGCATTGAGGTGGGTGTTTGTGGGTGTTAATGGGTGTTTGTGGCTGATCTTCACCTGGGAACAGCAGGAGTATATGTCTAAGGGCACTGAGGTTGGTGTTTGGTGGGTGTTTGTTGTCTGAGGGCATTGAGGTGGATGTTTGTGGGTGTTTGTGGGTGTTTGGTGGGTGTTTGTTGTCTGAGGGCATTGAGGTGGGTGTTTGGTGGTGTTTGTGGGTGTTTGTGGCTGATCTTCACCTGGGAACAGCAGGAGTATATGTCTGAGGGCATTGAAGTGGGTGTTTGGTGTTTTTTGTAGGTGTTTGTGGGTGTTTGGTGGGTGTTTATGGCTGATCTTCACCTGGGAACAGCAGGAGTATATGTCTGAGGGCATTGAGGTGAGTGTTTGGTGGGTGTTTGTGGGTGTTTGGTGTTGTTTGTTAGTGTTTGTGGGTGTTTGGTGTGTGTTTGTTGTCTGAGGGCATTGAGGCGGGTGTTTTTGGGTGTTTGGTGGGTGTTTGCTGTCTGAGGGCATTGAGGTGGGTGTTTGGTGGTGTTTGTGGGTGTTTGGTGGTGTTTGAGGGTGTTTGTGGGTGTTTGGTGGGTGTTTGTTGTCTTAGGGAATTGAGGTGGATGTTTGGTGGTGTTTGGTGGTGTTTGTGGGTGTTTGTGGCTGATCTTCACCTGGGAACAGCAGGAGTATATGTCTGAGGGCATTGAGGTGGGTGTTTGTGGGTGTTTGGTGTGTGTTTGGTGGGTGTTTGTGGGTGTTTGGTGGATGTTTGGTGGGTGTTTGGTGGGTGTTTGTGGGTGTTTGGTGGGTGTTTGGTGGATGTTTGGTGGGTGTTTGGTGGGTGTTTGTGGCTGGTCTTCACCTGGGAACAGCAGGAGTATATGTCTGAGGGCATTAAGGTGGGTGTTTGTGGGTGTTTGGTGGATGTTTGGTGGGTGTTTGGTGGGTGTTTGTGGGTGTTTGGTTGGTGTTTGGTGGGTGTTTGGTGGGTGTTTGGTGGGTGTTTGTGGCTGATCTTCACCTGGGAACAGCAGGAGTATATGTCTGAGGGCATTGAGGTGGGTGTTTGTGTGTTTGGTGGGTGTTTGGTGGGTGTTTGGTGGGTGTTTGGTGGGTGTTTGGTGGGTGTTTGTGGGTGTTTGGTGGATGTTTGGTGGGTGTTTGGTGGGTGTTTGTGGCTGATCTTCACCTGGGAACAGCAGGAGTATATGTCTGAGGGCAGTGAGGTGGGTGTTCGTGGGAGTTTGGTGGGTGTTTGGTGGGTGTTTGGTTAGTGTTTGGTGGGTGTTTGTGGCTGATCTTCACCTGGGAACAGCAGGAGTATATGTCTGAGGGCATTGAGGTGGGTGTTTGTGGGTGTTTGGTGGATGTTTGGTGGCGTTTAATGGTGTTTTGGTTTGTTTGGTGGTGTTTTCTGGGGGTGTTTGTGTGTGCTGTGTGTGTGTTTGTCTCACACACACACCTACCTCACACACACCTGTCTCACACACGTGTCTGCCCACACAGGTGGACATCATTGAGTTTGCAGACAACAGACCCGTCCTGGACATGTTCCTGGCCAAGCCCCTGGGTCTCCTGGCCTTACTAGATGAAGAAAGTCGGTTCCCTAAGGCCACTGACCAGTCCCTAGTAGGTGAGTTAGAGAGAGGAGAGAGAGAGAGAGAGAGAGAGAGAGAGAGAGAGAGAGAGAGAGAGAGAGAGATATTTTAATAGTTAGACTAAATCAAGGTACTAATTCTCTTTTGTCTTCCCTATTACCCTTCCTATTTCCTTCTTTATTATCTTCCCTATTTCCCTATTTACTCTCCTACTTCCTACCCTATTTAAATAAATATTAACGTCCCTATTAACTTCCCATTTCCTCCCCTATTAACTTCCCATTTCTTCCCCTATTAACTTCCCTATTACCTTCCCCATTTCGTCCCCTATTAACTCCCCTATTGCCTCCTCCATTTCCTCCCCTATTACCCCCCCCCCACAGAGAAGTTCCACAGCAACGTCACTTCCCAGCACTACCTGAGACCCAAGGCCCAGGGGCTGGAGTTCAGCATCCGCCACTTCGCAGGGAAAGTGACCTACGACACTTACCAGTTCCTGGAGAAGAACAAGAACTTCCTGCCCACCGAAGTTATCCAGCTGTTGAGACAGAGTTCCCACGATGTTATCAGGTGAGAGATAGTGGGAGATAGTGAGAGATAGGGGGAGATAGTGAGAGATAGTGGGAGATAGTGAACTTCCTGCCCACTGAAGTTATCCAGCTGTTGAGACAGAGTTCCCACGATGTTATCAGGTGAGAGATAGTGGGAGATAGTGAGAGATAGTGGGAGATAGTGAGAGATAGTGGGAGATAGTGAGAGATAGTGAGATATAGTGAACTTCCTGCCCTCTGAAGTTATCCAGCTGTTGAGACAGAGTTCCCACGATGTTATCAGGTGAGAGATAGTGGGAGATAGTGAGATATAGTGGGAGATAGTGAGAGATAGTGGGAGATAGTGAGAGATAGTGGGAGATAGTGGGAGATAGTGAGAGCTAGTGGGAGATAGTGAGAGATAGTGGGAGATAGTGAACTTCCTGCCCACCGAAGTTATCCAGCTGTTGAGACAGAGTTCCCACGATGTTATCAGGTGAAAGATAGTGGGAGATAGTGAGAGATAGTGGGAGATAGTGAGAGATAGTGGGAGATAGTGAGAGATAGTGGGAGATAGTGAGAGATAGTGGGAGATAGTGAGAGATAGTGGGAGATAGTGAGAGATAGTGGGAGATAGTGGGAGATAGTGAGATATAGTGGGAGATAGTGAGAGATAGTGGGAGATAGTGAACTTCCTGCCCTCTGAAGTTATCTAGCTGTTGAGACAGAGTTCCCACGATGTTATCAGGTGAGAGATAGTGGGAGATAGTGAGAGATAGTGGGAGATAGTGAGAGATAGTGGGAGATAGTGAGAGATAGTGAGAGATAGTGAGAGATAGTGAGAGATAGTGAGAGATAGTGAGAGATAGTGGGAGATAGTGAGAGACAGTGAGATAGTGGGATATAGTGAGATATAGTGAACTTCCTGCCCTCTGAAGTTATCCAGCTGTTGAGACAGAGTTCCCACGATGTTATCAGGTGAGAGATAGTGGGAGATAGTGAGAGATAGTGGGATATATTGAGAGATAGTGGGAGATAGTGAGAGATAGTGGGAGATATTTAGAGATAGTGGGAGATAGTGAGAGATAGTGGGAGATAGTGAGAGATAGTGAGAGATAGTGAAAGATAGTGAGATATAGAGAGATAGTGAGATATAGAGAGATAGTGAGATATAGTGTGAGATAGTGAGAGATAGTGAGAAATAGTGGGAGATAGATGAGATATAGTGGGAGATAGTGAGAGACAGTGGGAGATAGTGAGAGATAGTGGAAAATAGTGAGAGATAGTGAACTTCCTGCCCACCGAAGTTATCCAGCTGTTGAGACAGGTGAGAGATAGTGGGAGATAATGAGAGATAGTGGGAGATAGTCGGAGATAATGGGAGATAGTGCGAGATAATGATAGTAAAAGATGGTAAGAGACAGTGAGAAATAGTGGGAGATAGTGAGAGATACTGAGAAAGAATGAGTAGATTTAGGTCACTAATTAACCTAAAAAATATAACCCTATAATACACCTAATTAACCCCTAACACACGAAATTAACCTAATACACATAATTAACCTTCTATTACACCTATTTAACCTTCTAATATACCTAATTAACTTCATAATTTACCTAATTAACCCCTTAATTCACCTAATTCACATAAACCCTTTACTAACTAGGTGACTCCCCTACTCCCTCACCTACTTCCCCTACTAACTAGGTGACTCCTCTACTCCCTCACCTACTTTCCCTAGTAACTAGGTGCCTCCCCTACTTTCTCACATACTTCTACTAATTATGTACCTCCCCTACTCCCTCACCTACTTCCCTTACTAACTAGGTGACTCCTCTACTCCCTCACCTACTTTCCCTAGTAACTAGGTGCCTCCCCTACTTTCTCTCGTACTTCTACTAATTAGGTGCCTCCCCTACTCCCTCACCTACTTCCCCTACTAACTAGGTGCTTCCCCTACTCCCTCACCTACTTCCTCTACTAACTAGGTGCCTCCCATACTCCCTCATGTACTTCCCCTACTAACTAGGTGCCTTCCCTACTCCGTCACCTGCTTCCCCTAGTAACTAGGTGCCTCCCCTACTTTCTCACCTACTTCCCCTACTAATTAGGTGCCTCCCCTCCTCCCTCACCTACTTCCCTACTAACTAGGTGCCTCCCCTACTCCCTCCCCTACTTCCCCTACTAACTAGGTGCCTCTCCTACTTGGCTCACGTGCAGGTTCCTGTTCCAGTGTCCCCTAACTAAGACAGGTAACCTGTTCTACGCTACACCTAGAAGTTCACCTAGAGGCACCTTGAACAAGCAACAGCACTCTTCCTCCAGGCCCCTAACTTCCACCTTGAAGGTAATTATGTACCATGGTGGTTAGTGAAAATAAATGGTATAAAATACCGACACAGTGGAAAAATAAGCACATAAGCAGTATAATGTGATCCTTTATTGACAACGTTTCGCCCACGCAGTGGACTTTATCTAGTCACAGACACATCTACCTGGATACAACATACATGAGTATTTATAGGATTTAGTCAGGTGGAGAATGTTGGGTCAGGTTTTGACATGGACCTGCCAAGTAGGGCCAGTAGGCCTGTTGCAGTGTTACTCCGTTCTTATGTTCTTATACTTGTCCAATCTCTTTTTATATTACCCAATGTTGTAACTATCACCTTACTCTGAAGACTGTCACATGCAACATTCTCCACCTGGCACAACATTCACCACCTGGCACAACATTCACCACCTGACACAACATTCTCACCTGACCCAACATTCCACCTGGCACAACATTCTCCACCTGACCCAACATTCTCCACCTGGCACAACATTCTCCACCTGGCACAACATTCTCCACCTGACCCAACATTCTCCACCTGGCACAACATTCTCCACCTGTCACAACATTCTCCACCTGACCCAACATTCTCCACCTGACCCAACATTTCACCTGCCAACATTCTCCACCTGACCAACATTCTCCACTGACAACATTTCACTGACCAACATTCTCCACCTGACCAACATTCTCCACCTGACCTTCTCACCTGACCCAACATTCTCCACCTGACCCAACATTCTCCACCTGACCAACATTCTCCCTGACCACATTCTCCACCTGAAACATTCTCCACCTGACAAATTCTCCACCTGACCAACATTCTCACCTGACCCAACATTCTCCACCTGACCAACATTCTCCACCTGACCAACATTTCCACCTGCCCAACATTCTCCACCTGACCCAACATTCTCACCTGAACCCAAACATTCTCCACCTGACCCAAATTCTCCACCTGACCAACATTCTCACCTGACCAACATTCTCCACTGACCCAACATTCTCCACCTGCAACATTCTCACCTACCAACATTCTCCACCTGACCCAACATTCTCCACCTGCACATTTACTGACAACATTCTCCACCTGACCCACATTTCACCTGCAACATTCTCCACCTGGCACAACTTCTCCACCTGACCATCTCCACCTGCCAACTTCTCACCGACACATTCTCCACCTGCAACTTCTCCACCTGACAACATTCTCCACCTGACAACATTCTCCACCTGAAACATTCTCCACCTGCCCAACTTCTCCACTGACCAACATTCTCCACCTGACCAACATTCTCCACCTGCCAACATTCTCCACTGCACATTTCCACCTGACCAACATTCTCCACCTGACCCACTTCTCCACCTGACAACATTCTCCACCTGACCCAACATTCTCCACCTGAAACATTCTCCACCTGAACTTCTCACCTGCACATTCTCCACCTGACCCAACATTCTCCACCTGACCCAACATTCTCCACCTGGCAAACATTCTCCACCTGACCCAACATTCTCCACCTGACCCAACATTCTCCACCTGACCCAACATTCTCCACCTGACCCAACATTCTCCACCTGAACATTCTCCACTGAAATTCTCCACCGACCCAACATTCTCCACCTGGCCAACTTCTCCACCTGACCCAACTTCTCCACCTGGCCAACATTCTCCACCTACTTCTCCACCTGACACATTCTCCACCTGACCCAACATTTCCACCTGACCCAACATTCTCCACCTGACAACATTTCACTGCTAACATTCTCCACCTGACAACATTCTCACCTGGCCAACTTCTCCACCTGACCCAACATTTCCACCTGACCCATTCTCCACCTGACCAACATTCTCCACCTGCCCAACATTCTCCACCTGACCCAACATTCTCCACCTGGCCACTTTCCACCTGCAACATTCTCACCTGAACATTCTCACCTGGCCTCTTCTTCTCCACCTGACCAACATTCTCCACCTGACCCACATTCTCCACCTGGCCAACATTCTCCACCTGACCACATTCTCCACCTGGCCAACATTCTCCACCTGGACATTCTCCACCTGACACATTCTCCACCTGGCCAACATTCTCCACCTGCAACTTCTTCACCTGACCAACATTCTCCACCTGACCCACATTCTCCACCTGCCCAACATTCTCCACCTGACCCAACATTCTCACCTGCCCAACATTCTCCACCTGCCAACTTCATCCCACTCTACCCAATTCTCACCTGACCCAACATTCCACCTGAACATTCTCCACCTGACAACATTCCCACTGACCCAACATTCTCCACCTGCACAACATTCTCACCTGACCCAACATTCTCCACCTGGCCAACATTCTCCACCTGGCACAACATTCTCCACCTGACCAACATTCTCCACCTGACCCAACATTCTCCACCTGACAACATTCTCCACCTGACCCAACATTCTCCACCTGACCCAACATTCTCCACCTGACCCAACATTCTCCACCTGCCAACATTCTCCACCTGACCAACATTCTCCACCTGACCCAACATTCTCCACCTGACCCAACATTCTCCACCTGACCCAACATTCTCCACCTGACCCAACATTCTCCACCTGACCCAACATTCTCCACCTGACACAACATTCTCCACCTGATCCAACATTCTCCACCTGACCCAACATTCTCCACCTGACCCAACATTCTCCACCTGGCACAACATTCTCCACCTGACCCAACATTCTTCACCTGACCCAACATTCTCCACCTGACCCAACATTCTCCACCTGACCCAACATTCTCCACCTGACCCAACATTCTCCACCTGACCCAACATTCTCCACCTGATCCAACATTCTTCACCTGACCCAACATTCTCCATCTGACCCAACATTCTCCACCTGACCCAACATTCTCCACCGGGCACAACATTCTCCACCTGACCCAACATTCTCCACCTGATCCAACATTCTCCACCTGACCCAACATTCTCCACCTGACCCAACATTCTCCACCTGATCCAACATTCTCCACCTGACCCAACATTCTCCACCTGACCCAACATTCTCCACCTGACCCAACATTCTCCACCTGGCACAACATTCTCCACCTGACCCAACATTCTCCACCTGATCCAACATTCTCCACCTGATCCAACATTCTCCACCTGGCACAACATTCTCCACCTGACCCAACATTCTCCACCTGACCCAACATTCTCCACCTGGCACAACATTCTCCACCTGATCCAACATTCTCCACCTGACCCAACATTCTCCACCTGGCACAACATTCTCCACCTGACCCAACATTCTCCACCTGGCACAACATTCTCCACTTGACCCAACATTCTCCACCTGACCCAACATTCTCCACCTGACCCAACATTCTCCACCTGACCCAACATTCTCCACCTGACCCAACATTCTCCACCTGGCACAACATTCTCCACCTGGCACAACATTCTCCACCTGACCCAACATTCTCCACCTGGCACAACATTCTCCACCTGGCACAACATTCTCCACCTGGCACAACATTCTCCACCTGACCCAACATTCTCCACCTGACCCAACATTCTCCACCTGGCACAACATTCTCCACCTGGCACAACATTCTCCACCTGACTCAGCATTCTCCACTCATGTCACTCTTATTCCAGGTAGATGTGTCTATGACTCGATAAAGCCCACTGCGTGGGCGAAACGTTGTCAATAAAGGATCACATTATACTGCTTATGTGTTTATTTTTTCATGGTGGTTAGTAGTTAGAGGAGTACAGAGCTAGGTACCAGTTTGTGTACTTTCTTATGGGAGTAATTAGGTGAGTATATAGCTAGGTACCTGGTTATGTACTTTTGTAAAAAAAAAATTATAATAATAATAATAATAATAATAATAATAATAATAATAATAATAATAATAATAATAATTCTGTCTATCTATCAGTCTGTCTGGTAATCTCTCTCTCTGTCTATCTAACTTTCCATGTCTATCTATCTGTCTGTCTATCTAATTGTCAGTCTAACTGTGTATCTGTCTGTCTAACTGCTAAGCTAACTGTTAAAATAACTATCTCTCTCTCTCTGTCTAACTGTCAATCTATCTGACTGTCTAACTCTCAATCTATCTGACTGTCTAACTGTCAGTCTATCTGTCTGTCTAACATTCAACCTAACTGTCTATCTTTCAGTCTAACTGTCACTCTGTCTAACTAACTCCTTAACTCTCTAACTAGCCACCCAACTGTCTATCTAACTGCCTGTCTATCTGTCTAACAACCTCTCCGTCTACCTGACAGTCGCAGTACGACAGCAGAGGTCTGGCCTCGCAGACCAAGGCCCAGCAGACAGTAGCCACCTACTTCCGGTACTCCCTGATGGACCTCCTTCAGAAGATGGTTAACGGGACACCTCACTTCGTCCGTTGTATTAAACCCAATGACATCAAGGCCCCTAGCACCTTAGATAAGACCAAGGTGAGTGCTGGATTAGCCCCTAGCACCTTAGATAAGACCAAGGTGAGTGCTGGACTAGCCCCTAGCACCTTAGATAAGACCAAGGTGAGTGCTGGACTAGCCCTAGCACCTAGACTGCCTAGCACCTTAGATAAGACCAAGGTGAGTGCTGGACTAGCCCTAACACCTTAGATAAGACCAAGGTGAGTGCTGGACTAGCCCCTAGCACCTTAGATAAGACCAAGGTGAGTGCTGGACTAGCCCTGGCACCTTAGACAGCCCTAGCACCTAGATAAGACCAAGGTGAGTGCTGGACCTAACACCTTAGATAAGACCAAGGTGAGTGCTGGACTAGCCCCTAGCACCTTAGATAAGACCAAGGTGAGTGCTGGACTAGCCCCTGGCACCTTAGACTAGCCCCTAGCACTTTAGATAAGACCAAGGTGAGTGCTGGACTAGCCCCTAGCACCTTAGATAAGACCAAGGTGAGTGCTGGACTAGCCCCTAGCACCTTAGATAAGACCTAGGTGAGTGCTGGACTAGCCCCTGGCACCTTAGACTAGCCCCTAGCACCTTAGATAAGACCAAGGTGAGTGCTGGACTAGCCCCTAGCACCTTAGATAAGACCAAGGTGAGTGCTGGACTAGCCCCTGGCACCTTTGATAAGACCAAGGTGAGTGCTGGACTAGCCCCTAGCACCTTTGATAAGACCAAGGTGAGTGCTGGACTAGCCCCTAGCACCTTAGATAAGACCAAGGTGAGTGCTGGACTAGCCCTAGCACCTTTGATAAGACCAAGGTGAGTGCTGGACTAGCCCCTAGCACCTTAGATAAGACCAAGGTGAGTGCTGGACTAGCCCCTAGCACCTTAGACTAGCCCCTAGCACCTTAGACTAGCCCCTAGCACTTAGACTAGCCCCTAGCACCTTTGATAAGACCAAGGTGAGTGCTGGACTAGCCCCTGGCACCTTAGACTAGCCCCTATCACCTTTGATAAGACCAAGGTGAGTGCTGGACTAGCCCCTAGCACCTTACACTAGCCCCTAGCACCTTTGATAAGACCAAGGTGAGTGCTGGACTAGCCCCTAGCACCTTACACTAGCCCCTAGCACCTTTGATAAGACCAAGGTGAGTGCTGGATTAGCCCCTGGCACCTTAGACTAGCCCCTAGCACCTTTGATAAGACCAAGGTGAGTGCTGGACTAGCCCCTGGCACCTTACACTAGCCCCTAGCACCTTTGATAAGACCAAGGTGAGTGCTGGACTAGCCCCTGGCACCTTAGACTAGCCCCTAGCACCTTTGATAAGACCAAGGTGAGTGCTGGACTAGCCCCTGGCACCTTAGACTAGCCCCTAGCACCTTTGATAAGACCAAGGTGAGTGCTGGACTAGCCCCTGGCACCTTAGACTAGCCCTAGCACCTTTGATAAGACCAAGGTGAGTGCTGGACTAGCCCCTTGCACCTTACACTAGCCCCTAGCACCTTTGATAAGACCAAGGTGAGAGCTGGACTAGCCCCTGGCACCTTAGACTAGCCCCTAGCACCTTTGATAAGACCAAGGTGAGTGCTGGACTAGCCCCTTGCACCTTAGACTAGCCCTAGCACCTTTGATAAGACCAAGGTGAGTGCTGGACTAGCCCCTTGCACCTTAGACTAGCCCTAGCACCTTTGATAAGACCAAGGTGAGTGCTGGACTAGCCCCTTGCACCTTAGACTAGCCCCTAGCACCTTTGATAAGACCAAGATGAGTGCTGGACTAGCCCCTAACACCTTAGACTAGCCCCTAGCACCTTAGACTAGCCCCTTTCACCTTTGATAAGACCATGGTAAGTGCTGGACTAGCCCCTGGCACCTTACACTAGCCCCAGCACCTTAGACTAGCCCCTAGCACCTTAGACTAGCCCCTAGCATTTTTGATAAGACCAAGGTGAGAGCTGGACTAGCCCCTAGCACCTTAGACTTGCCCCTAGCACCTTTGATAAGACCAAGGTGAGTGCTGGACTAGCCTCTAGCACCTTAGACTAGCCCCTATCACCTTAGACTAATCCCTAGCACCTTAGACTAGCCCCTAGCACCTTAGACTATCTCCTAGCACATTAAACTAGCCCATAGCACCTTTGATAAGACCAATTACTAATATCTATCGACGAGTATAAACACTCTATCTATCGTAGATTATTACCTGAGCGATATACTTATTCCTAATGTCTATCGTCATGTGTAAACAATCTATCTATCGTCGTGTGTAAACAATCTATCTATCGAAGACTTTTATGTGAGAAAATTTTAGTAAATTCTAAAGCCAAATATTTCCTGCCTTTCCCCTGCTGTCTACTACTGTCTTTTGCTGTCTTCTACTGTCTCTTGCTATCTACTGCTGTCTCCTGCTATCCACTGCTGTCTCCTGGTATCTACTGCTATTTACTGCTGTCTCCTGCTATCTACTGCTATCAACTGCTGTCTCCTGCTATCTACTGCTGTCTCCTGCTATCTACTGCTGTCTACTGCTATCAACTGCTGTCTACTGCTATCTACTGCTGTCTACTGCTATCTCCTGCTATCTACTACTGTCTGCTGCTATTACCTGCTATCTCCTGCTGTCCACTACTGTCTCTTGCTGTCTCCTGCTGTCTTCTACTGTCTCTTGCGTCTGCTGCTGTCTTCTACTGTCTACTGCTGTCTACTGCTGTCTTCTACTGTCTACTGCTGTCTTCTACTGACAGGTACAACAGCAGCTGAGGTACGCTGGGGTGATGGAGACAGTCAGGATCAGACAGCACGGATTCCCACATCGAGTACCCTTCGCTGAGTTCCTCAGAAGGTATAGAAAATTGTAGATAAAGTTGTGTAGAAAGTATAGAAAGTTGTGCAGAAAGTATAGAAAGTTGTATAGGAAGTACACCTACACAAATATAAATATCTGTGTCTAAATATTCCATTAACTATGTTAGTGGTACTTGGTTAATAGGGTCACCCATAGCCATACCAAACATCAATCCACTCAGTAATTGACTCTTTCCCAGGTATTCCTTCCTATTCTTTGAATATTTTAGCAATCATTAGCCTAATAGGGTCACCCATAGCCATACCAAACATCAAGCAGCTCAATAATTGACCTTTTCCAATATAATGCTCCCTGTTCTATATTTTAGCAATTATTTGACTAATAGGGTCACCCATAGCCATACCAAATATCAACCCAGTCAATAACTAACCCTTTCCCAGTTATTTTTAAAGTTTCTCAAATATTTTAGCAATCATTAGCTTAATAGGGTCACCCATAGCCATACCAAACATCAAGCAGCTCAACCTTGCCCCAGGTATTGTTTCCTGGCTTTCAACTTTGACGAGCGGGTGACAGCCTCGAGGGAGAACTGTCGCTTGTTACTTTTGAGGTTAAGGATGGATGGCTGGGCCTTAGGCAAGACCAAGGTCTTCCTCAAGTATTACCATGTGGAGTACCTGACTAAGATGTACGAGAAACAGGTGAGTGATGGGGGAGGGTAATGGGAGAGGGCGATGGGGAGGGTAATGTCATGGTATTGGGGTAGATAGAGCACCATGGAATCATTTATTAGGGACTTTAAATAATGCTGGTCACATTGGTAATCTAAATATAATCCATATATAATCTAAATATAATCCAAGTATGTATATTCTAAATATAATCTAATATAATGTAAATATAATGTAAATATAATGTAAATATAATCCAAATATAATCTAATATAATGTAAATATAATCTAATATAATCTAAATATAATCAAATATAGTCTAAATATAATCTAATATAATCTAAATATAATCTAATATAATCTAAATATAATCTAATATAATCTAAATATAATCTAAATATAATCTAATATAATCTAAATATAATCTAATATAATCTAAATATAATCTAATATAATCTAAATATAATCTAAAATAAGGATAGTTACCTACTAACTTGCTAACCTAATAACTTACCTATCTAATAAATCACCTACTTACCTACCTTCTTATCTACTAACTCATGTGTTTACCTGCCTATTAACTCACCTACCTACTTACTTACCTACCTACTACCTCACCTACTTACGTACCTACTCACTCACCTACTTACTTACCTACCTACTACCTCACCTACTTACGTTCCTACTCACTCACCTACTTACGTTCCTACTCACTCACCTACTTACTTACCTACCTACTACCTCACCTACTTACGTACCTACTACTACCTACTACCTCAACTACTTACCTACCTACTAACCCACGTACCTACTACCTCACCCACTTACCTACCTACTACCTCACCTACCTACTACCTCACCCACTTACCTACCTAATAACTCACCTACTTACCTACCTACTTACTCACCCACTTACCTACCTACTAACTCACCTACTTACCTACCTACTTACTCACCCACTCACCTACTTACTACCTCACCCACTTACCTACCTACTACCTCACCTACTTACCTACCTACTTACTCGCCCACTCACCTACCTACTACCTCACCCTCTTACCTACCTACTAACTCACCTACTTACCTACCTACTTACTCACCCACTCACCTACCTACTACCTCACCCACTTACCTACCTACTAACTTACCTACCTACTACCTCACCTACTTACCTACCTACTAACTCACCTACTTACCTACCTACTTACTCACCCACTTACCTACCTACTACCTCACCCACTTACCTACCTACTAACTCACATACCTACTACCTCACCTACTTACTTACCTACTAACTCACCTACTTCCCTACAGATCCGCCGGATCATCCAGGTCCAGGCTTGTGTACGACGCTGGCTGGCGAGGATCCGTTATAACAAGGAGAAGTGGGCACTGGCGCGGTCAGTGCTCACTCTACAGAGGTAAAGTAGTCACTGTCCACCCTCTTGATGCCTGGGAAGTGGCGCCGACACTGCCTCTTACTACTTCCTCTGGTCTCCTAGTTGTTGTCTACAGGTTGACAGCTGTTCTTATGTCAACCGCAGCTGATAATAGCTGTTATCAGCTGTTCTACCATAATAACAGCTGTTCTACCATAATAACAGCTGTTCTACCATAATAACAGCTGTTCTACCATAATAACAGCTGTTCTACCATAATAACAGCTGTTCTACCATAATAACAGCTGTTCTACCATAATAACAGCTGTTCTACCATAATAACAGCTGTTCTACCATAATAACAGCTGTTCTTGCCATAATAACTGTTCTTTCCATAATAACAACGGTTCTTGCCATAATAACAGCTGTTCTTGCCATAATAACAGCTGTTGTTATGTCGACAACAGCTGATAACAGGTGTTCTGCCATAATAACAGCTGTTGTTATGTAGACAACAGCTGATAACAGCTGTTCTTGCCATAATAACAGCTGTTCTTGTCATAACAACAGCTGTTCTTGCCATAATAACAACTGTTCTTCCATATTAACAGCTGTTCTTGTCATAATAACAACTGTTCTTGTCACAATAACAGCTGTTATTGTCATAACAACAGCTGTTCTTGTCATAATAACAGGTGTTCTATCATAATAACAGCTGTTCTTGTCATAATAACAGGTGTTCTAACATAATAACAGATGTTCTTCCATAACAACACCTGCATGTTCAACCACAACACCTGCGTGTTCTACAATAACACCTGCGTGTTCTACAACACCTGCGTGTCCTACACTAACACCTGCATGTTCTACAATAACACCTGCGTGTTCTACAGCAACACCTGCGTGCTCTACAATAACACCTGCGTGTTCTACAGTAACACCTGCGCGTCCTACAATAACACCTGCATGACCTACAATAACACCTGCATATCCTACAATAACACCTGCGTGTCCTACAATAACACCTGCATGTTCTACAATAACACCTGCGTGTTCTACAATAACACCTGCGTGTTCTACAATAACATCTGTGTGTTCTACAACACCTGCGTGTTCTACAATAACATTTGCATGTCCTACAATAACACCTGCGTGTCCTACAATAACACCTGCATGTTCTACAATAACACCTGGGTGTTCTACAATAACACCTGCGTGTCCTACAATAACACCTGCGTGTTCTAAAATAACACCTGCGTGTTCTACAATAACACCTGCGTGTTCTACAATAACACCTGCGTGTTCTACAACACCTGCGTGTCCTAGAATAACACCTGCATGTTCTACAATAACACCTGCGTGTTCTACATTAACACCTGCGTGCTCTACAACACCTGCGTGTTCTACAATAACACCTACATGTTCTACAATACACCTGCGTGTTCTACAATAACACCTGCATATTCTACAATAACACCTGCATGTTCTACAATAACACCTGCGTGTTCTACAATAACACCTGCATGTTCTACAATAACACCTGCATGTTCTACAATAACACCTACATGTTCTACAATAACATCTGTACTACAATAACACCTGCGTGTTCTACAACACCTGCGTGTTCTACAATAACACCTGCGTTTTCTACAACAACAAGAACACCTGCGTGTTCTACAACAACACCTGCGTGTTATACAACACCTGTGTGTTCAACAACACCTGTGTGTTCTACAATAACACCTGTGTGTTCTACAACACCTGCGTGTTCTACAATAACACCTGCGTGTTCTACAACACCTGCGTGTTCTACAATAACACCTGCGTGTTCTACAATAACACCTACGTGTTCTACAAAACCTGCGTGTTCTACAACACCTGTGTGTTCTACAACACCTTCGTGTTCTACAATAACACCTGTGTGTTCTACAACACCTGCGTGTTCTACAATAACACCTGCGTGTTCTACAATAACACCTGCATGTTCTACAATAACACCTGCGTGTTCTACAATAACACCTGCGTGTTCTACAATAACACCTGTGTGTTCTACAACACCTGCGTGTTCTAGAATAACACCTGCGTGTTCTACAATAACACCTGCGTGTTCTAAAAAAACACCTGCGTGTTCTACAATAACACCTACGTGTTCTACAAAACCTGTGTGTTCTACAACACCTGTGTGTTCTACAAAACCTGTGTGTTCTACAAAACCTGTGTGTTCTACAACACCTGTGTGTTCTACAACACCTGCGTGTTCTACAATAACACCTGCGTGTTCTACAATAAAACCTGCATGTTCTACAATAACACCTGCGTGTTCTACAATAACACCTGCGTGTTCTACAATAACACCTGCGTGTTCTACAATAACACCTGCATGTTCTACAATAACACCTGCGTGTTCTACAATAACACCTGCGTGTTCTACAATAACACCTGCGTGTTCTACAATAACACCTGCGTGTTCTACAATAACACCTGTATGTTCTACAACACCTGCATGTTCTACAATAACACCTGCGTGTTCTACAATAACACCTGCGTGTTCTGCAATAACACCGGCGTGCTCTACAATAACACCTGCGTGTTCTACAATAACACTTGCGTGTTCTACAATAACACCTGCGTGTTCTACAATAACACCTGCGTGTTCTACAATAACACCTGCGTGTTCTACAATAACACCTGCGTGTTCTACACAGGTACACTCGTGGTTGGATCATCAGGAGAAAATATCAGGTCAACTCTGCCAAGAGAGTTGTGGAAGAGAACAGTCAACCCTCGCCTTGCAAAGCTCCAGCTCCTGAGCCCCCTGAACCCAAGCAGGGAACCCACAGCGAAGCTTGTGAGTTGTTGAACCTTCACTGAATGTAGAATGACTCAGATCCTTGAACCTTCACTTGAGAGACTTAGAATGACTCAGATCCTTGAACCTTCACTGAGAGACTTAGAATGACTCAGAACCTTAAGCCTTCCCTGAGAGACTTAGAATGACTCAGAACCTTGAACCTTCACTGAGAGACTTAGAATGACTCAGAACCTTGAACCTTCACTGAGATACTTAGAATAACTGAGAACCTTGAACCTTCACTGAGAGACTTAGAATAACTGAGAACCTTGAACCTTCACTGAGAGACTTAGAATAACTGAGAACCTTGAACCTTCACTGAGAGTCTTAGAATAACTGAGAACCTTGAACCTTCACTGAGAGACTTAGAATAACTGAGAACCTTGAACCTTCACTGAGAGTCTTAGAATAACTTAGAACCTTGAACCTTCACTTGAGAGTCTTAGAATAACTGAGAACCTTGAACCTTCATTGAGAGACTTAGAATGACTCAGAACCTTGAACCTTCACTGAGATACTTAGAATAACTGAGAACCTTGAACCTTCACTGAGAGACTTAGAATAACTGAGAACCTTGAAATTTCACGGAGATACTTAGAATAACTGAGAACCTTGAACCTTCACTGAGAGACTTAGAATAACTGAGAACCTTGAACCTTCACTGAGAGTCTTAGAATAACTTAGAACCTTGAACCTTCACTGAGAGACTTAGAATAACTTAGAACCTTGAACCTTCACTTGAGAGTCTTAGAATAACTGAGAACCTTGAACCTTCATTGAGAGACTTAAAATGACTCAGAACCTTGAACCTTCACTTGAGAGACTTAGAATGACTCAGAACCTTGAACCTTCACTTGGAAGACTTAGAATGACTCAGAACCTTGAACCTTCGCTGAGAGACTTAGAATGACTCAGAACCTTGAACCTTCACTGAGAGACTTAGAATAACTTAGAACCTAGAAACTTAACTGAGAGACTTAGAATAACTGAGAACCTTGAACCTTCACTGAGAGACTTAGAATAACTGAGAACCTTGAACCTTCACTGAGAGACTTAGAATAACTGAGAACCTTGAACTTTCACTGAGAGACTTAGAATAACTGAGAACCTTGAACCTTCACTGAGAGACTTAGAATAACTGAGAACCTTGAACTTTCACTGAGAGACTTAGAATAACTGAGAACCTTGAACCTTCACTGAGAGACTTAGAATAACTGAGAACCTTGAACCTTCACTGAGAGACTTAGAATAACTGAGAACCTAGAACCTTCACTGAGAGACTTAGAATAACTGAGAACCTTGAACCTTCACTGAGAGACTTAGAATAACTGAGAACCTAGAACCTTCACTGAGAGACTTAGAATAACTGAGAACCTTGAACCTTCACTGAGAGACTTAGAATAACTGAGAACCTTGAACCTTCACTGAGAGACTTAAAATGACTCAGAACCTTGAACCTTTACTTGAGAGACTTAGAATAACTGAGAACCTTGAACCTTCACTGAGAGACTTCGAATAACTGAGAACCTTGAACCTTCACTGAGAGACTTAGAATAACTTAGAACATTGAACCTTCACTTGTGAGTCTTAGAATAACTGAGAACCTTGAACCTTCACTTAGAGACTTCGAATAACTGAGAACCTTGAACCTTCACTTGAGAGACTTAGAATAACTGAGAACCTTGAACCTTCTCTAGAGAGTCTTAGAATAACTGAGAACCTTGAACCTTCACTTGAGAGACTTAGAATAACTGAGAACCTTGAACCTTCTCTAGAGAGTCTTAGAATAACTGAGAACCTTGAACCTTCACTGAGAGACTTCGAATGACTCAGAACCTTGAACCTTCACTTGAAAGACTTAGAATGACTCAGAACCTTGAACCTTCACTTGAGAGACTTAGAATGACTCAGAACCTTGAACCTTCACTTGAGAGACTTAGAATAACTGAGAACCTTGAACCTTCACTGAGAGACTTCGAATAACTGAGAACCTTGAACCTTCACTGAGAGACTTAGAATAACTTAGAACATTGAACCTTCACTTGTGAGTCTTAGAATAACTGAGAACCTTGAACCTTCACTTAGAGACTTCGAATAACTGAGAACCTTGAACCTTCACTTGAGAGACTTAGAATAACTGAGAACCTTGAACCTTCTCTAAAGAGTCTTAGAATAACTGAGAACCTTGAACCTTCACTTGAGAGACTTAGAATAACTGAGAACCTTGAACCTTCTCTAGAGAGTCTTAGAATAACTGAGAACCTTGAACCTTCACTGAGAGACTTCGAATGACTCAGAACCTTGAACCTTCACTTGAAAGACTTAGAATGACTCAGAACCTTGAACCTTCACTTGAGAGACTTAGAATGACTCAGAACCTTGAACCTTCACTTGAGAGACTTAGAATGACTCAGAACCTTGAATTTTCACTTGAGAGACTTAGAATGACTCAGAACCTTGAACCTTCACTTGAGAGACTTAGAATGACTCAGAACCTTGAACCTTCTCTTGAGAAACTTAGAATGACTGAGAACCTTGAACCTTCACTGAGAGACTTATAATGACTCAAAACCTTGAACCTTCACTTGAGAGACTTAGAATGATTCAGAACCTTGAACCTTCACTTGAGAGACTTAGAATAACTTAGAACCTTGAACCTTCACTTGAGAGTCTTAGAATAACTGAGAATATCGAATTAATTAAACAAACCAGAATTTTTTTTTTAAATTAGATCAATTTAGATTTAGAAAGGACACAGATGAGCACTGACTTTCAAAAGACTTTAGATAGCTTTACTAGCATCTAGGGTTACTAGAAGCTATGACTTTAGCTAGCTTCAAAAATCTATTAGAGTTAGAATGACTGTGTTAGATCAGTAGCTGAGGTTCTGAAGGGGGTTCTTGATTGGCTTAGAGAGATTAGATAAGTGTGTGGAATGGCTGATTTAGAGAAGAACCTGCCTAGTATGGGCCAGTAGGCCTACTGCAGTGCTCCTCCAGGCTTACGTTATGTGGGGGTAGGTTCAGGGGCTTACCAGAGGGGTTCTAGGGGGCTTCTAGGAGGTGTTCTAGGAAGGTTGTAGAAGGGGTTCTAGAAGGGAGTCTAGGAGGGGTTCTAGGAAGGTTCTAGGACGGGTTCTAGAAGTTTTAGGAAGGGTTCTAGGATGAGTTCTAAGAGATGTTCTAGGAAGGTTCTATTAGAAGTTGTAGGAGGTGTTCTAGGAAGGTTCTATAAGGGGTTCTAGGAAGGTTCTATAAGGGGTTCTAGAAGAGGTTCTATAAGGGGTTCTAGGAGATGTTTTATAAGTATTAGGAGAGGTTTTAAGAAAGGTTCTGGGAGGCAAAATTTAAGAACTTACCCTGAGCATCTAGTCACTTCCTCTAGGCCAGTGGATGAAAGCTAAGATGATGGGAGCTTTAGGAGCTCAATCTTCAGTGGATGTTGAGGATAAGAGCTCGCACGAGAAGGATGAAAGCTCCGAGAAGCCTCCAGAGTCGACTGAAAGCTCCGAGAAACCTCCAGAGTCGACTGAAAGCCCAGGGAAGCCTTCAGAATCGACTGAAAGCCCAGAGAAGCCTCCAGAGTCGACCGAAAGCCCCAAGACCTCTCCATCCAAGACAGTGACACCTCAGACCAAAAGAGAGACCGATGAAGGATTAGCCTTACGCGACGCATCTGACGAAGGTCCTACAACCCTCGGAGAGGCCCTGAGAGACGGGGAACTGACTGAGGAGGAAGCCGCTTGCATCATCCAAGCTCGTAAGCCCTAACGATCGTACTCGTAAGCCCTAACGATCGTACTCGTAAGTCCTAACGATCGTACTCGTAAGCCCTAACGATCGTACTCGTAAGCCCTAACGATCGTACTCGTAAGACTTACGATCATGCTTAAATCACACCTCAACCAGCAGCCCTAGAACCACAGCCAGTACTGGTTTAGAGCATCCTCTTTGAAGACTTGAGTCCCTGGGCCCTCTCCAAGTGATATTAGAAACTCCTAAGTAGCATTAGAAGTCCCGAGTTGAGATTAGAGACCTTAGATAAGATTAAATTTTTAAGACAGGATTAGAAGTCTGAAATTGAAGTAGAAACCTTAATTTTTGTCTGTCTACCTATGTACCCACCTACCTATCTACTTGTCTACCCACCTACCTACCAACTTGTCTACCCACCTACTTGTCTACCCATCTACCTACCTACTTGTCTACCCACCTACCTTCCTATTTGTCTACCCACCTACTTGTCTACCCATCTACTTGTCTACCCACCTAGTTGTCTACCCACCTACCTAGTTGTCTACCCACCTACTTGTTTACCTACCTATCTACTTGTCTACTCAAAGATAATCCATCTTGAAGTTAATCTACTTCAATGTTAATCTACTTCAAAGTTAATCTACCTCAAAATTAATTTACTTCAAAGCTAATCTACCTCAAAGTTAATCTACCTAAAAGTTAATCTACCTCAAAGATAATCCACCTCAAAGTTAATCTTCCTCAAAGTTTATTCACCTCAAAGTTAATCTACCTCAAAATTAATCAACCTCAAAGTTAATCTACCTCAAAGTTAATCTACATCAAAGTTAATCAACATCAAAGTTAATCTACCTCAAAGCTAATCCACCTCAAAGATAATCCACCTCTAATTCTATCCACCTCAAAGTTATCTAATAATAATCGATATTATAATGTTTATTACTATAGATACGATTATTTATTAAATTATTAGTATAATTATGATTTTGATAACAATTACAGTGGAACCCCGAGTTTCGGACGTAATCCGTTCCAGGAGCTAGGCCTAAATTCGAAGCAGCCGAAAGTCGAAGCAATATTTTCCGTAAGAAATAATGTAAATACAATTAATCCGTTCCAGAAACCTAAAAATATTCACAAAAATAATTTTTTAAAGATTAACTATAGTTTTACATGCACACAGCACAGATAAATATATATAAAGTAATAAATTTATAATTAAATATTTAAATAAACATTTAAAATAACATTTACTTACCTTTATTGAAGAGACTTGCTGGCATCTGGAAGATACGTAGGAGAGGGGAAGGGAGCACTCATTGTTTGGAAGGGGAATCCCCCTCCATAAGGATTTCAGGTAACAAGTCCCTCTCTGGGGTTACTTCCCTTTGTCTTTTAATGCCACTAGGACCAGCTTGAGAGTCACTAGACCCCTGTCGCACAAAATAACTGTCAAGAGTGATCTGTTTCTGGTGCCTCTTTAAGATGTCAATAAAATGGGACATTGTTTTATCACTGAACATGTTGCAGATATGGGTTGTTTCAGCTTGATCAGGGTGGTATTTCTCCACGAAACTTTGCAGCTTATTCCACATTCCACACATGTCCTTAAGCACTGAAGAAGGCACCTCCTTCACTCCCTCTTCCTCCTCCTCCTGTGAAGCAAGTTCCTCAGCTGTGGTCTGATGCTCTTCCAGATGAAGCTCTTGCAGCTCGTCAGTGGTTAGCTCTTCCCTGTGGTTGCCCATCAACTCTTCCACATCCTCGCCACTCACCTCCAACCCCAGGGATTTGCCCAATGCCACAATACCTTCCACAACAGGCAGAGGGTTGGCAGGGTTAGGGTCAGCCTCAAACCCTTCAAAACCCCTCTGTTGGACACAATCTGGCCACAATTGTCTCCAAGCAGAGTTCAAAGTCCTGGAAGTCACTCCTTCCCAAGCCTTACCTATAAGGCTTATGCAGTTGTAGATATTGAAGTGATTCCTCCAGAACTCTCTTAGGGTCAACTGAGTGTCTGAGGTCACTTCAATGCACTTTTCAAACACTGCTTTGGTGTAAAGTTTTTTAAGTTAGAAATGACCTGCTGGTCCATGGGCTGGATGAGAGGAGTGGTGTTAGGAGGCAAGAACTTCACTGTGATGAACCTGAAGTCCCTAGACAAGAGGTCTACCAAGTTTGGAGGACGAGCAGGAGCACTGTCTAGTACCAGGAGACACTTGAGTAGCAATTTTTTTTCCTGGAGGTATTTTTTCACACTGGTGCCAAACACTTGATGGACCCACTCTATGAAAATTTGCCTTGTGACTCATGCCTTATTGTTATCCTTCCACATCACACACAATCTATTCTTGACAACATTGTGTTTCTTGAACACTCTGGGATTTTCTGAGTGATACACCAGTAAAGGCTTCACTTTAAAAATCCCCACTAGCGTTACCACACAACAAAAGAGTTAGCCTGTCTTTCATAGGCTTGTGTCCTGGCAGTGCTTTTTCCTCCTGAGTAATGTAGGTCCTGTTCGGCATTTTCTTCCAAAACAGGCCTGTTTCGTCACAATTAAACACTTGTTGGGGTTCGAATTTTTCAGTGTCTACGTACCCCTTAAATTCAGTCATGAATTTTTCAGCCGCACGTTTGTCTGAACTGGCTGCCTCACCATGCCTTAAACTCACTAACATCAGCACTGGTTCCAGGCATTTTCTTGACAAGATCTACATGCAACTGCCTTGCCTTTTCACATATGATGGCCTCGGAAATACTATCACCTGCTATCTGCGGCCGAAAGTCGGGACAAAATTCGGCCGAAAAAAGTGACTGAAACTTGAAGCGGCTGAAATTCGGGGTTTCACTGTATAGCTAAAATTACATTATTTAAACAATTATTTCTACAATTCAGATTATCTTAACAATTATTGCTGCAAATATTGCTATAATTACGATTATTTTCTTAGTTATTTATATAAATATGTATGATTTTAACAATTATTGCTAAAATTGTCATAAATACTATTATTTTAACAATTACTGTTATCATCATTATTATTATTTCAATAATTATTGCTATAACTGTGGTTATTCCAACAATTATTGTTATAATTACGATTATTTTAATGACCGTGACAGATTTCCGCGGGTACCGGGTGAGACAGGAGTGGGGACCCGTCTTGGAGGAGAGACTGAGGAAGCTGGTGGAGAAACATCTGGACGATCCTGAGGAGGCTTCCAAGGCCTTGGAGGTGAGAGACAGTGAGAGAGAGACTGAGGGAGAGATTACTATAGGCCTTTCATATAGTACAGTGGACCCCCGAGTAACGAACAAAATTCAATCCAGAAGCCTGCTCAAGTGCCATTACCGAACGAATTTACTCCCTTAAGAAATAATGTCAAGTAGGTTAGTCCATTTCAGACCCCCAAAAATACACTTACAAAAGCACTTACAATATTATACATACATAATTGAACGATTTCCAGGGTGTTCGTTACTCGGGGGAGGTAAGGTAGGAAATCAGCTCTGATATACATTATTTAGGTACGAATGCTGGTCAGAGAGCCCGTCGTAAGTCAGGAGTCGGTAAACGAGTATGTCGCTAAGTGAGGAGAGGCTGAACATGTGTGTGTGCGAATAACGAATAAATATTTGACTGACAGGCCGAGGGACTGACAGCTCAGGAAGCGGCTCTTGTTATCCAGAAGTTCTGGGGTCGACACAAGAAGAAGAGAGAAGAGAGAGAGAACAAGGAGAAGAACAAGGATAACAAGGAAGAAGGGAAGGATAAGAATAAGGATTTGTACCAGGAATTAGGAAGACATTCTTGTACCAAGAGGATGACAAGTCTTATTATGTTTGCCCAGGGGGTGAGTAACCCAGGGTGGCTTGTTTAACCCAGTGGTTACTTGTTTAGCACAGTGTGGCTTGTTTAACTAGTGGTGGCTTGTTTAACCCAGTGGTGGCTTGTTTAACACAGTGGTGGCTTGTTTAACAGAGTGGTGGCTTGTTTAACACAGTGGTAGCTTGTTTAGCACAGTTTTGGCTTGTTTAACACAGTAGTGGCTTGTTTAACACAGTGGTGGCTTATTTAACACAGTAGTGGCTTGTTTAACACAGTGGTGGCTTGTTTAACCCAGTGATGGCATGTTTAACCCAGTAGTGGCTTGTTTAACACAGTGGTGGCTTGTTTAGCACAGTGTTCTTATTTAACACAGTGGTGGCTTGTTTAACACAGTGGTGGCTTGTTTAACACAGGGGATGAGTAAACCATGGTGGCTTGTTTAACACAGTGGTGGCTTGTTTAACCCAGGAAGGGAGTAAACCAGGGTAGCTTGTTTAACCCAGGGAGTGAGTAACCCAGGGTGGCGTGTTTAACCCAGTGGTGGTTTGTTTAAGACAGTTGTAACTTGATTAACCCAGGGGTGGCTTGTTTAACCCAGTGGTGGCTTGTTTAACACTGGTGGCTTGTTTAACCCAGAGAGTGGGTAACCCAGGGGAGGTGAGTAACCCATGGGTGGCTTGTTTAACCAAGGGGGTGAGTAACCAAGGGGTGGCTTGTTTATCCTAGGGGTGAGTAACCCAGGGGGTGGTTTGTTAACCCAGGGGTGGCTTGTTTATCCTAAGGGTGAGTAACCCAGGGATAGCTTGTTTAACCCATGGGGTGAGTAACCCAGGGGTGGCTTGTTTAACCCAAAGGGTGAGTAACCTAGGGGTGGCTTGTTTAACGCAGTGCTGGCTTGTTTAACCCAGGGGGTTAGTAATCCAGGGGTGGCTTGTTTAACCAAGGGGGTGAGTAACCCAGGGATGGCTTGTTTAACCCAAAGGGTGAGTAACCCAGGGGTGGCTTGTATAACCCAGGGGATACTTTTTTATCCTAAGGGGTGAGTAACCCAGGGATAGCTTGTTTAACCCAGGGGTGGCTTGTTTAACCCAAAGGGTGAGTAACCCAGGGGTGGCTTGTTTAACCAAGGGGGTGAGTAACCCAGGGGTGGCTTGTTTAACCCAAAGGGTGAGTAACCCAGGGGTGGCTTGTTTAACCAAGGGGGTGAGTAACCCAAGGGTGGCTTGTTTAATCCAAAGAGTGAGTAACCCAGGGGTGGCTTCTTTAACCCAGGGGTGGCTTGTTTAACCCAGGGGGTGAGTAACCCTGGGGTGGCTTGTTTAACCAAGGGGGTGAGTAACCCAGGGGTGGCTTGTTTAACCAAGGGGGTGAGTAACCCAGGGGTGGCTTGTTTAACCCAAAGGGTGAGTAACCCAGGGGTGGCTTGTTTAGCACAGTGCTGGCTTGTTTAACCCATTGGCTTATGTACACATAACCTATGTACACACGACTCAAGTACCCATGTACACATACCTAGTTAAGCCATGTACACATATGTACGTATTTTGTAGGTGCACATGAGTAATCAGGAGAGCCACAAGTACCTACGTCGTCACAAGGCAGGTGTCCGCCTGGAGGAAGTGGGTGAAGCACCTAGCACCTACCAGAGACCTACTGGCTTTGATGTCGTACCTAACGTCCTTAAGGAAGACAGGAAGAAGGTAGTACCTGTAAGTGTTGGTACCTGTGTCTGTGTTGGTACCTGTGTCTGTGATGGTACCTGTGTCTGTGTTGGTACCTGTGTATGTGTGGTACCTGTGTCTGTGTTGGTACCTGTGTCTGTAATGGTACCTGTGTCTCTGATGGTACCTGTGTGATAGTACCTGTATCTGTGATGGTACCTGTGTCTGTGTTCGTACTTGTGTCTGTGATGGTACCTGTGTGTGTTGGTACCTGTGTCTGTGATGGAACCTGTGATGGTACCTGTGTCTGTGATGGTACCTGTGTCTGTGATGGTACCTGTGTCTGTGATGGTACTTGTATCTGTGATGGTACCTGTCTGTGATGGTACCTCTGTCTGTGATGGTATCTGTGTCTGTGATGATACCTGTGCCTGTGATGGTACCTGTGTCTGCGATGGTACCTGTGTGATGGTACCTGTGTCTGTGATGGTACTTGTGTCTGTAATGGTACCTGTACTCACCTATTTGTACTCATCTATTTGTGGTTGCAGGGGTCGAGACTCAGCTCCTGGCCCCGCATCTTAACTGATCGCTAATAGGTCCTCTCTCTCCCTGCTCCATGAGCTTTATCATACCTCGTCTTAAAGCTATGTATGGTTCCTGCCTCCACTACATCACTTGCTAGAGTATTCCACTTCCTGACAACTCTGTGACTGAAGAAATACTTCCTAACATACCTTTGACTCATCTGAGTCTTCAACTTCCAATTGTGACCCCTTGTTTCTGTGTCCCCTCTCTGGAACATCCTGTCTATGTCCACCTTATCTATTCCTCGCAGTATTTTGTATGTCGTTATCATGTCTTCCCTAACCCTTTTGTCCTCCAGTGTCGTCAGGCCGATTTCCCTTAACCTTTCTTCGTAGGACATTCCTCTTAGTTCTGGAACTAGCCTTTCTGCAAACCTTTGCACTTTCTCTAATTTCTTGACGTGCTTGACCAGGTGTGGGTTCCAAACTGGTGCTGCATACTCTAATATGGGCCTGACGTACACGGTGTACAGTATCTTGAACGATTCCTTACTAAGGTATCGGAACGTTATTCTCAGGTTTGCAGGCGCCCGTATGCAGCAGTTATCTGGTTGATGTGTGCTTCCGGAGACGTGCTCGGTTATACTCACCCCAAGATCTTTCTCCTTGAGTGAGGTTTGCAGTCTTTGGCCACCTAGACTATACTCTGTCTGTGGTCTTCTTTGTCCTTCCTCGATCTTCATGACCTTGCATTTAGCGGGGTTAAATTCGAGTAGCCAGTTGCTGGACCAGGTGTCCAGCCTGTCCAGGTCTCTTTGTGGTCCTGTCTGATCCTCGACTGATTTAATTCTCCTCATTAACTTCACACGTCCGTCATGTCATTCACATATACCAAAAACAGTACTGGTCCTTGGACTGACCCCTGTGGAACCCCACTCGTCACAGACGCCCACATTGTGATACCTCATCCCATACCATGACTCGTTGTTGCCTCCCTGTCAGGTATTCTCTGATCCATTGCAGTGCCCTTCCTGTTATACACCCCTGATCCTCTAGCTTCTGCACTAATCTCTTGTGAGGAACTGTGTCGAAGGTCTTCTTGCATTCCAAGAAAATGCAATCAACCCACCCCTCTCTCTTGTGTCTTACCTCCGTTACCTTGTCGTAAAACTCCAGAAGGTTTGTGACACAGGATTTGGCTTCCCTGAATCCGTGCTGGTTGTTGTTTATAATCTTGTTCCGTTCCAGGTGCTCCACCGCTCTTCTCCTGATAATCTTATCCATGACTTTGCATACTATACACGTCAGTGACACTGATCCATAGTTTAGTGCCTCGGTTCTGTCTCCTTTCTTAAAAATGGGAACTACATTTGCTGTCTTCCATACCTCAGGTAGTTGCCCAGTTACAAGGGATGTGTTGAAGATTGTTGTTAGTGGCACACACAGTGTCTCTGCTCCCTCTCTCAGGACCCACAGAGAGATGTTGTCCGGTCCCACTGCCTTTGAGGTATCAAGGTCACTTAGTAGCTTCTTCACCTCCTCCTCAGTTGTGTGTATGTCATCCAACACTTGTTGGTATATTCCTTGTTGGTGTCCCCCTCTGTTCTGTCTTCCCAGAGTCCTTCCTGTCTCCACTGTAAATACTTCCTTAAATCTCGTGCTGAGCTTCTCACAAACCTCTTGATCGTTTCATGTGAGTTCCCCACCTTCTTTCCTCACCCTGATCACCTGGTCTTTGACTATTGTCTTCCTCCTAATGTGGCTATACAGCAGTTTCGGGTCAGACTTGACTTTCGATGCTATGTCGTTTTCGTACTGTCGCTGAGCATCCCTCCTTATCTGTACATACTCGTTTCTGGCTCGTCGACTGATCTCCTTATTTTCCTGGGTCCTTTGTCTTCTGTACTTTTCCATTCTCTAGTGCACTTAGTCTTTGCCTCCCTACACATTCGGGTAAACCAAGGGCTTATTCTGGTCTTCCCATTACTTCTGTTGCCCTTGGGAGCAAACCTTTCCTTTGTGTGATGGTACCTGTGCTCACCTAGTTGTGGTTGCAGGGGTCGAGTCATAGCTCCTGGCCCAGCCTCTTCACTGGTCTCTACTGGGTCACTCTCCCTGCGCCATGAGCTTTATCATACCTCTTCTTAAAGCTATGAATAGATCCTGCCTCCACTACAGGTACCATCACACTACCTGTGTGATGGTACCTGTGTCTGTGATGGTACCTGTGTAATGATACTTGTGTCTGTGATGGTACCAGTGTCTGTGATGATTCCTGTGTATGTGATGGTAACTGTGTCTGTGATGGTACCTGTGTCTGTGATGGTACCTGTGTCTGTGATAGTACCTGTGTCTGTGAGTGATAATCATTCAGATATCACCTAGTTATCACCAAGTTATCACCTAGTTATCACCTAGTTATTATCTAGTTATCACAAAGTTATCACAAAGTAATCACCTAGTTATCACCTAGTTATCACCAAGTTATCATCTAGTTATCACCAAGTTATCACCTAGTTATCACCAAGTTATCACCTAGTTATCACCAAGTTATCACCTAGTTATCACAAAGTTATCACCAAGTTATCACAAAGTTATCACCTAGTTATCACCAAGTTATCACCAAGTTATCACAAAGTTGTCACTTAGATATCACCTAGTTATCACCAAGTTATCACCTAGTTATCATCTAGTTATCACCGAGTTATCAACTAGATATCACCGAGTTATCAACTAGTTATCACCTAGTTATCACCAGGTTATCACCTAGTTATCACCAAGTTATCACCTAATTATCACCAGGTTATCACCAAGTAATCACCAAGTTATCACCTAGTTATCACCAAGTTATCACCTAGTTATCACCAAGTTATCACCTAGTTATCACCTAGTTATTATCTAGTTATCACAAAGTTATCACAAAGTAATCACCTAGTTATCACCTAGTTATCACCAAGTTATCATCTAGTTATCACCAAGTTATCACCTAGTTATCACCAAGTTATCACCTAGTTATCACAAAGTTATCACCTAGTTATCACTAAGTTATCACCTAGTTATCAACAGGTTATCACCTAGTTATCACCAAGTTATCAACTAATTATCACCAGGTTATCACCAAGTAATCACCAAGTTATCACCTACAGGCTGGTGGTTCTTCACGACCAGTCATCAAGATAACTTCCATTGATAACGATGTGTCAGACTACTATGACTTTCTTCAAGACGACATGCGAAGGTGGGTAGTAGTTGTGGTAGTAGTAGTAGTAGTGGTAGTAGTAGTAGTTGTGGTAGTTGTGGTAGTAATAGTAGTTGTGGTAGTTGTGGTAGTAGTAGTTGTGGTAATTGTGGTGGTAGTAGTAGTAGTTGTGGTAGTTGTGGTAGTAGTAGTTGTGGTAATTGTGGTGGTAGTAGTAGTAGTTGTGGTAGTAGTAGTAGTTGTGGTAGTAGTAGTAGTGGTAGTAGTAGTAGTTGTGGTAGTTGTGGTAGTTGTAGTTGTGGTAGTAGTAGTTGTGGTAATTGTGGTGGTAGTAGTAGTAGTTGTGGTAGTAGTAGTTGTGGTAGTAGTAGTAGTAGTGGTAGTAGTAGTAGTTGTGGTAGTTGTGGTAGTAGTAGTTGTGGTAATTGTGGTGGTAGTAGTAGCAGTAGTAGTAGTAGTAGTAGTTGTGGTAGTTGTAGTTGTGGTAGTAGTTGTCGTAGTGATAATAGTAGTAGTTGTGGTAGTTGTGGTAATAGTAGTTTTGGTAATAGTAGTTTTGGTAGTAGTAGTTGTGGTAGTAGTAGTTGTGGTAGTAGTAGTTTTGGTAGTAGTAGTTGTGGTAGTAGTAGTTGTGGTAGTAGTTGTTGTGGTAGTAGTTGTGGTAGTAGTAGTTGTGGTAGTAGTAGTTGTGGTAATAGTAGTTGTGGTATTAGTAGTTGTGGTAGTAGTAGTTGTGGTAGTAGTAGTAGTAGTGGTAGTAGTAGTAGTTGTGGTAGTAGTAGTAGTAGTGGTAGTAGTAGTAGTTGTGGTAGTAGTAGTAGTGGTAGTAGTAGTAGTTGTGGTAGTAGTAGTAGTTGTGGTAGTTGTGGTAGTAGTAGTAGTAGTGGTAGTAGTAGTAGTTGTGGTAGTTGTTGTAGTTGTGGTAGTAGTAGTTGTGGTAATTGTGGTGGTAGTAGTAGTAGTAGTGGTAGTAGTAGTAGTTGTGGTAGTTGTGGTAGTTGTAGTTGTGGTAGTAGTTGTCGTAGTGATGCTAGTAGTAGTTGTGGTACTTGTGGTAGTAGGTGTTGTTGTAATAGTTATTGTGGTAGTTGTGGTAGTAGTAGTTTTGGTAGTAGTAGTTGTGGTAGTAGTAGTTGTGGTAGTAGTTGTTGTGGTAGTAGTTGTTGTGGTATTAGTTGTGGTAGTAGTAGTTGAGGTAGTAGTAGTTGTGGTAGTAGTAGTAGTTGTGGTAGTAGTAGTTGTGGTAGTAGTAGTTGTGGTAGTAGTAGTTGTGGTAGTAGTTGTTGTGGTAGTAGTTGTGGTAGTAGTAGTTGTGGTAGTAGTAGTTGTGGTAGTAGTTGTTGTGGTAGTAGTTGCGGTAGTAGTAGTTGTGGTAGTAGTAGATGTGGTAGTAGTAGTTGTGGTAGTAGTAGTTGTGGTAGTAGTAGTTGTGGTAGTAGTTGTTGTGGTACTTGTGGTAGTAGGTGTTGTGGTAATAGTTATTGTGGTAGTTGTGGTAGTAGTAGTTGTGGTAGTTGTGGTAGTAATAGTTGTGGTAGTAGTAGATGTGGTTGTGGTAGTAGTTGTGGTAGTAGTAGTTGTTGTTGTGGTAGTAGTTATGGTAGTTGTGGTGACTGGTGTAGCAGATAGACATTAAACACAATAACCAACCAATTAGACCTGAGGAATTGTCCCTAACAATTCTCCCCATTCCTACCGATATCTCCCCATTCTACCCTATTTCTCCACATTCCTCCCTATTCTGAACATTCCTCCCTATTTCTCAACATTCCTCCCTAATTTTGAAGTGCTTTGGAGGGAGATTTAACTTGGTATCGGCCTTGGCCAGTCCTTCGCCAGAGTTGAGTCCGGACACTCCCTGGGACGCTCCTCTGGCCAAGAAAATACAACGAGGGAGTACTAGACCGAGGTTAGTTGATCCCAGGCTGGCTAGTAGTGGCTAGCGGTGGCTAGAAATGTTGCTAGTGTGGCTAGCAGTAACTAGAAGTGTTGCTAGTGTGGCTAGCAGTGGCTAAAAGTGTTGTTAGTGTGGCTAGCGGTGGCTAGAAGTGTTGTTAGTGTGATTATTACTAATAGCGTGGATAGCAGTGGCTAGTACTGTTAGTGTTGGTAGTACTGCTAGCGTGGCTAGCAGTGGCTAGTACTGTTAGTGTTGGTAGTACTGCTAGCGTGGCTAGCAGTGGCTAGTACTGTTAGTGTTGGTAGTACTGTCAGTGTGGCTAGCAGTGGCTAATACTGTTAGTGTGGCTAGTACTGTCAGTGTGGCTAGCAGTAGCTAGTACTGTTAGCGTGGCTAGTACTGTCAGCGTGGCTAGCAGTGGCTAATACTGTTAGTGTTGGTAGTACTGTCAGTGTGGCTAGCAGTGGCTAATACTGTTAGTGTGGCTAGTTCTGTCAGTGTGGCTAGCAGTGGCTAGTACTGTTAGCGTGGCTAGTACTGTCAGTGTGGCTAGCAGTGGCTATACTGTTAGTGTGGTAGTACTGTCAGTGTGGCTAGCAGTGGCTAATACTGTTAGTGTGGCTAGTTCTGTCAGTGTGGCTAGCAGTGGCTAGTACTGTTAGCGTGGCTAGTACTCTCAGTGTGGCTAGCAGTGGCTAATACTGTTAGTGTGGCTAGTACTGTCAGTGTGGCTAGCAGTGGCTAGTACTGTTAGTGTTGGTAGTACTGTCAGTGTGGCTAGCAGTGGCTAATACTGTTAGTGTTGGTAGTACTGTCAGTGTGGCTAGCAGTGGCTAATACTGTTAGTGTGGCTAGTACTGTCAGTGTGGCTAGCAGTGGCTAGTACTGTTAGTGTGGCTAGCAGTAGCTAGTACTGTTAGTGTTACTAGTTCTGTCAGTGTGGCTAGCAGTGGCTAGTACTGTTAGCGTGGCTAGTACTGTTAGTGTGGCTAGTACTGTTAGTGTGGCTAGTACTGTTAGTGTGGCTAGTACTGCTAGCGTGGTTAGTACTGTTAGCGTGGCTAGTACTGCTAGCGTGGTTAGTACTGTTAGCGTGGCTAGTACTGCTAGCGTTGTTAGTACTGTTAGCGTGGCTAGTACTGTTAGCGTGGCTAGTACTGTTAGCGTGGCTAGTACTGCTAGCGTGGTTAGTACTGTTAGCGTGGTTAGTACTGTTAGCGTGGCTAGTACTGCTAGCGTGGTTAGTACTGTTAGCGTGGTTAGTACTGTTAGCATGGCTAGTACTGCTAGCGTGGTTAGTACTGTTAGCGTGGCTAGTACTGCTAGCGTGGTTAGTACTGTTAGCGTGGCTAGTACTGCTAGCGTGGTTAGTACTGTTAGCGTGGTTAGTACTGTTAGCGTGGCTAGTACTGCTAGCGTGGTTAGTACTGTTAGCGTGGCTAGTACTGCTAGCGTGGTTAGTACTGCTAGCGTGGTTAGTACTGTTAGCGTGGCTAGTACTGTTAGCGTGGTTAGTACTGCTAGCGTGGTTAGTACTGTTAGTGTGGCTAGTACTGCTAGCGTGGTTAGTACTGCTAGCGTGGTTAGTACTGTTAGTGTGGCTAGTACTGTTAGTGTGGCTAGTACTGTTAGTGTGGCTAGTACTGTTAGTGTGGCTAGTACTGCTAGCGTGGTTAGTAATGTTAGTGTGGCTAGTACTGCTAGCGTGGTTAGTACTGCTAGCGTGGTTAGTACTGTTAGTGTGGCTAGTACTGTTAGTGTGGCTAGTACTGTTAGTGTGGCTAGTACTGTTAGTGTGGCTAGTACTGCTAGCGTGGTTAGTACTGTTAGCGTGGCTAGTACTGCTAACGTGGTTAGTACTGTTAGCGTGGTTAGTACTGTTAGCGTGGCTAGTACTGCTAGCGTGGTTAGTACTGTTAGCGTGGTTAGTACTGTTAGCGTGGTTAGTACTGTTAGCGTGGATAGTACTGCTAGCGTGGTTAGTACTGTTAGCGTGGTTAGTACTGTTAGCGTGGTTAGTACTGTTAGCGTGGTTAGTACTGTTAGCGTGGATAGTACTGCTAGCGTGGTTAGTACTGTTAGCGCGGTTAGTACTGTTAGCGTGGTTAGTACTGCTAGCGTGGTTAGTACTGTTAGCGTGGCTAGTACTGCTAGCGTGGCTAGTAGTGGCTAGTACTGTTAGCGTGGCTAGTACTGCTAGCGTGGCTAGTACTGCTAGCGTGGCTAGCAGTGGCTAGCAGTGGCTAGTACTGCTAGCGTGGCTAGTACTGTTAGTGTGGCTAGCGTGGCTAGCAGTGGCTAGTACTGCTAGCGTGGCTAGTACTGTTAGTGTGGCTAGCGTGGCTAGTACTGTTAGTGTTGCTAGCGTGGATAGTACTGCTAGCGTGGCTAGCAGTGGCTAGTACTGCCTAGTGCTAACTTCAAACAACTAGTGATATAAATGCTATTTCTTGCCCAAACTGCCTCCTATTCTTCCTATTTCTCTCCTACAGAGGGACAGAACTGGCTAGCAAGAAGCATGGACCCGGCCAGGAGGAACCACAGAGGGGACTGATCCCCCTCAAGACTGAGAAGTTAGAGACCGTAGAGCAGAACCAGAGGAGGAAGGTTCCAGCTGTTACTGGAGGTCCAGTGGTCCTGCCTACTGAGACCAGGTCGGTATTTTCTGGGCTATAATTCACAACTAACCCATACTACCACTACTATAAAAATTCACAACTAACACAATACCACCACTACAACAATTCACAACTAACCCACAATACCACCACTACAACAATTCACAACTAACACACAATACCACCACTACAACAATTCACAACTAAACCACAATACCTCCACTACAACAATTCACAACTAACCCACAATACCACCACTACAACAATTCACAACTAACCCACTACAACAACCAACAACTAACCCACTACAACAACCCACAACTAACCTACTACAACAATTCACAACTAACCCACTACAACAACCCACAACAAACCCACTACAACAACCCACAACTAACCCACTACAACAACCCACAACAAACCCACTACAACAACCCACAACTAACCCACTACAACAACCCACAACTAACCCACTACAACAACCCATAACTAACCCACTACAAGAACATAAGAAAGAGGAACACTGCAGCAGGCCTACTGGCACATGCGAGGCAGGTCCAAGTCTCCCACCGGCTTAAGCCAATGCCCCGACCCAGCCAGGTCAGGTTACATTCACTTAAGGAAGGAGCACGGCATCTGACCTAGTAGCACAAACTAGTCAGGTACAACTCACACCCACCCGCACCCACTCATATATTTATCTAGCCTATTTTTAAAACTACACAACGTTTTAGCCTCTATAACTGTACTCGGGAGTTTGTTCCACTCATCGACAACTCTATTACCAAACCAATGCTTTCCTATATCCTTCCTGAATCTGAATTTATCCAACTTAAAGCTATTGCTGCGAGTCCTGTCAATACTAGATATTTTTAGCACGCTATTTACCTCCCCTTTATTTATTCCTGTTTTCCATTTATACACCTCAATCATATCCCTCCTAATTCTACGCCTTTCTAGAGAGTGCAGATTCAGGGCCCTCAGTCTATCCTCATAGGCAAGATTTCTGATACATGGAATCAACTTAGTCATCCTCCTTTGTACGTTTTCCAGTGCATTTATATCCATTCTGTAATACGGTGACCAAAACTGTGCAGCATAATCTAGATGAGGCCTAACCAAGGATATATAGAGTTGAAGAACAACCTGAGGACTCCTATTATTTATGCTTCTTGATATGAAGCCAAGGATTCTGTTCGCTTTATTGCGAACACTTATGCACTGCTGTCTTGGTTTTAGATTACTGCTAACCAGAACTCCTAAATCCTTTTCGCAATCAGTAGTATTAAGATCTACATTATTTAGTTTATATGTGGCATGGTTATTGTCCTGTCCAATATTTAGAACTTTGCATTTATCTATATTAAACTGCATCTGCCACTTCTCCGACCACTGCATCAGTCTATTCAAATCTTCCTGGAGTGCTCTAATGTCCTCATTTGAATGAATTGGAAGGCCTGTTTTGGTGTCATCGGCAAACTTGCTTATGTCGCTATTTATTCCCTCCTCTATGTCGTTTATGTAGATTGTGAACAACAAGGGGCCCAATACCGACCCCTGTGGAACACCGCTTGTGACACTTCCCCACTCTGATTTCTCCCCATTTATGCAAACTCTCTGCTGCCTATTTGTCAACCATGCCTCTATCCAGGAAAAAAATTCTCCTCTATTCCGTGTGCCTTAATTTTCCTCAATAGTCTCTGATGTGGGACTTATCAAAGCCTTACTGAAGTCCATATACACAATATCATATTCATTACCATGATCTACCTCCTCAAATACCTTAGTGAAAAAAGTTATTAAATTTGTAAGGCAGGAACGCCCTTTTGTAAAACCGTGCTGAGATTCGTTGATTAATTTATGCTTTTCAAGATGGCTACGAATTGCCTCGGCAATTATTGATTCCATAAATTTTCCCACTATGGAGGTTAGGCTTATTGGTCTATAGTTCGAAGCTAAGGACCTGTCTCCTGCTTTGAAAATAGGTATTACATTTGCAATTTTCCACTTATCTGGTACCATGCCAGTTTGCAGTGATATGTTGAAAAGATTAGCCATAGGCTTGCTAAGCTCCTCTTTACATTCCTTTAGAACCCTTGCATACAGTTCATCAGGGCCTGGGGATTTGTTAGGTTTTACTATCGTCCTGTTCTACATAATTTATTATTTCTGGAATATCGCTAGTATCTTCCTGTGTAAACACTGAAAGGAAGTAAGTGTTAAAAATTCTACACATTTCCTTATCACTGACGGTGACCTGACCTGAGTAACTTTTGAGTGGGCCTATCTTGTCCCTAATCTTACTTCTGTATACCTGAAAAAATCCTTTTGGGTTAGTTTTCGATTCTCTTGCATCTTTAACCTCATAGTCTCTTTTTGCTTTTCTTATTCCTTTTTTTATTTCTCTATTTAACTGAATATATTGATTACTTAATTGCCCTTCTCCTCTTTTGATTCGCCTATATATGACTCTCTTTTGACCAATGAGATGTTTTAATCTATTGTTCATCCATTTAGGATCATTTTTGTTTGATTTGATTTCCCTATTAGGAACATAAGTTGTCTGAGCAGCTAGAACTATTCTCTGGAAAACGTCATATTGGCAATCACCACCTACCTGATCCACTGTCAGGTCATTCAGTTCAGCCCACCCAGGTAATTTTTCAGTCCTATGAAATCAGCCAGGGGAAGTCAGGGATAGAAACTTGATTGTCATTATTAGGGTAATTCCATGATATATTAAAACTGAGTGATTTGTGATCACTTTCCCCAAGCTCATCATTAACCTCAAGATTATTAATTAGCGATTCCCTGCTGGCAAGAACCAAGTCTAGCAGGTTATTTCCTCTAGTTGGTTCTGTCACCAGCTGTTTCAAAAAACAATCCTGAATCGTATCAAGAAAGTCACTTGACTCTAAATTTCCTGTCAAATTGCTCCAGTCAATTTGTCTAAAGTTGAAATCTCCCATCAGCACAACATTTTCATGTGTAGATGCCTTACGAATTTCATCCCATAGAAGTTTACTGAACTCCCTATCAAGATTTGGGGGCCTGTAAATCACACCCAAAATAAGTTTTACACGGCCTTCAAGAAGCTGTAACCAAACAGATTCAGTGGCTGACGCTTCTAATTTTATATCTTGTCTAACACAACAGTTTAAATTGTCTCTGACATACATCGCTACTCCACCACCCTTCCTGTTGACCCTATCAGTGTGGAATAATTTATAGCCTTGTATGTGACATTCAGAAGGCAACTCTCTATCTTTCAGATTGAGCCAGGTCTCTGTTATAGCAATAATATCTATGTTTCCTGCACTTGCAATTAATCTTAACTCATCTATCTTATTTCTTACACTCCTGCTATTAGTATAGTAAATCTTAAGGGAGCTAGTCTCTTGTTTCCCTCTACTGTCTCCCTTTGTTTGCTGACCTGATCCATTGTCTTTATTTGTAAATTTATGATGAATTTCTTTTATAAATTTACTGTTTTCAGCCCTAGTGTTGCAAACTGACTGTTTCCCACATACACCCATACCTCTATCCTCTATCAGTTTAAAATCCTAGGCATGTCAGGTGCCAGATGTATCTATACCCTTTATGTAATTTGTCTATCGGAAGAAAGCCTAACCTACACTAATATTTAACTGTGGTTTCGGATGAAAACGTTCGAAGCTTGACTAAAAAGTTGGAAACGAAGGTAGTATGAATACGACGTAATGGTAGTGGGCGGAGGAGGTGGGGTGGAGAGGGAGGCCTGGCACCTTCATAAGCTGTGACGTCTCAATAACATATATGACAAAGAGCAGCGGACAAGCATATTTATGTACTGTTGTGAGGCATCATTCACCGTGCACGCTCGCCTACGCCCGCCTTTTATTTACGCAAGTTGATTTGCACTCCATGTGCAATCTGTTTTGAATTCAAATCAAGAGTATCCTCGTTTATTCCTACGCGAACCAAACATTTCAGAAATTTTAATATTTATTACTCATGGTTACGTTGAGTTTTGTTAGTGTAACGTATAAAACCTATATTTACGTATAAGTAACCGACAATAACGAAACTAACACTGGATGGTTTACGTTTGGCCCAAGACTGTTCAACAACCTTCCATCTCACATAAGGAGGGGGATTACCAATACATC